>JAODUG010085512.1:0-12362 GCA_027564795.1 Aphredoderus sayanus
TGTGTGTGTGTGTGTGTGTGTGTGTGTGTGTGTGTGTGTGTGTGTGTGTGCGTGTGTGTGTGTGTGTGTGTGTGTGTTTGTGTGTGTGCATTTGCATGTGTGTGTATGTCTCTGCCATTCTGATGGTCTGTATGTTAAAGGCAATGAGGCCTGATAACCTGATAACCTGATACCTGTAGTTTTATGTTAGGGGTGTTTCTGGTTGTCACATTGGGAGATATTTCTACAATATTGTTTCCTCAAATCATCCCCCCAGTTAGCAATGCAATCCTAATTCTGATGACACAAAATGTGGTTCTCAAATGTTCAGATATCTTAACATATCTAGTAAGTAGTTACTTATTCAAATGACCTCTAAAATCTGGCCTACAACATTATTGTCTGCCATTTTGCATAATAAGCATTTTGTACATTTTGTAATGACTAAAGCGACCGCTGTTCTAAGTAATATAGACACTGGTAAACATCTAGTCATATTTTTATTCAATTTTAGGGGAAGCCAGGCTTCTTGTGTAGACATATTGCAATCACCACTAGTAACAATACAATAAATAATATTTAAATACAGTAAAACAAAGTATTTAGCTACTGTATATTGTGAAAAAGGTAAATTGCTCCATATCATTCATGCCTACACTGTTATATAATAGCAGTTCTTTTTGGTGTCTTTGCATCTGTTTCTGCCCCTCTTCCATTTCCTCCCTTTCATCCTTGGCCTGTTCTGCCTGCCGGAGGGGGCCACTGACCTCTCCTCAGTGTTGTGTCTGCCTCACGCTAGGGGCCCCAAAGCCCCTTAGGAGCCATGCATGACATCACTTCCTGTGCTGTGTTTTTCCCACACTGGGTACAGGCATAGGAAAAGCAAAGGGATTGGCAACTTCCTGTAAGCTAGAACTATTAATGAGGCTAGATACTGTATGCCTTCATATGACATCAGCAACAGCTGTTAAGTGTAGGAAACTGGATTTAGTCGTGCAAAACTGTGCAATATAGAACTTTTGGGAATCCTTCGACTCTGTACTATCATTCTCTCTCAAATATTTGTAATGTTTGTTGTATACTGAATTAACTTGAAATAACTTCTACCAGAAAAGACATGGTTAAGCTTTGTAGATGATAAGTATAGTCAATAATGGCTAGTTTCTAGTTTATTACATACTTTGAGGGATCATTTAATCCCAAATGAACAGCATGTGTGGTCTTATATTGAGGTAAGGAAGGCATTTCATGGAAGGGAGGTGAGGGTTCAATATTGCTTTAAACAATTAGTTGGCCTTAATTCAGCTACATAGTATAAACACTACCGCAAAGAACAGGAAAGAAAATTAATTTACAATAGGGCATAACCTACACTTTCAGGATGAAAACATTTACACACTGATACATCTGCACTCCCTCCTGAGGGAATGAGAGAGTGAGAGAGAGAAAGAGAGACTGGAATGATGCCATATTCCCACATAAGATAAAGCACTTAGTCCTCTATGTTTAAAGGTTCCTGAAGACTGCTGGGCAGAGGGGTGGGAGTTAAGAGGAATTTGTTTATCTTCAGAGATAATCTAATATCTGGACTGGACTTCAGGAATGAGCTGGAATTACAGCCAACCCTGGTATGGGCTCAATTTAATTGTATTATGACAATAATAACTCGCAGACTGTCAGTGCTATCTTTGGTGCTATCATGATCTAAGGTGGAAAAATGACATGATGAACTTGGCAGATTGAGGTTCAGCAGATGGCCTATTTGGACATAACGCTGCTTTTCCACTAGAGGGTGTTACGAGAACACAACACACACCTTCCTAGTTCTCCATACATAAATGTTCTGTTAGGTGATGACAGGCACTGACTTGCTTGTCTAACTAACATTCCTTCTCTGTTATCATTTCCCCGCCTCTCTCTCCTCTCTCTGCAGCATTCTGGCCGCAGTAACGATGGAAAGAAGTCATAGTGATCATGTTGTGAAACTGATGCTTCATCATTTGTTTCACAGTATGACTCAATTTATGCATGTATACTGTACAAATGTAATCTAGCCAACATTTAGAATATAAATAATTTACACTATAAGTACATGCAACTATGACAATAACACTGCAAATATTATACAAGTTAAAAATAAAACAAATACTAAACATCTATACTGTATACCAGAACTGCCTATATACAAAACTAATCTCAAAATGCCTCAAATGTGTGATCTGCAGGGGCCCTGACCCTGAACCCAACTTTGTAAACCACAGACTTAAGAGAAAAGAAGCAACTGAGCTCTGACACACACTTCACCTGTTTATTAATCAACACTGTATCAACCACACTTGAAATATCCCTCAAAACATAAGGGGCTCCTGTCGGTCTCAGCTCTCAAACGGAAAGAATACAAGGAGCTACTGGAATGTCCACGGCCACCGGGAAGTTCCGCTGTGTGTCCACTCCCCCGCACAATCAGGTCATGTGACAGGAAATGGTGGAAGAGGCTCTTGAACACAAAGCTGAGGAGTGGCCGGAGGCATCAGAAGCCAAATAATCACAGCGCGGTCACTAAGTTTGTCATGCATGTACACCATGGATGACACATGAAGGGCATTTAGCGGTCTCACTAGTCAAGCTGAAGATTAGGAAACATGAATTGGGCAAATGTGCAGCCTATACATTCCAGGAGTAATAAGCCAATTGATACTTTTAAGTTTATGCTGTGTTTTCCCTTTAATTAACAAATATGTACACCCAGATAGAGCAGATAGACCAGCATAACAACAGTACACACTTAATTAAAGGTACTCAGTTGTGTCTCTCTCTCACACACACACACACACACACACACATACACACACACTTTACACACGCATTACATGGCCAGACCGGTTATGGAAACACATATTCAGTAGGACCATTGAAGATTCCTAATTTTTCCAAGTTTGCCTTCATGTGTGTTTGGGTCCAGTCCCCATATAGCAGCCTTACACTTTAAATATAATCGAGGAGTGTCCCTTTGATGAATTTTGTCAGTGTTGTGAAAGACAAAAGGTCTAAGGCCTGTAAAACCCTTTAAGTAATAATGCTCATTTTAAGTTGCTTTGAACAAATACAAACAAATGGGATATTCAAGTTACATAGATAGATTTTATATTGCGTCTTCCTGGACACGAACCAAGTGGCATCCAGCCTTCTCAGATGCCTCACCACATCACCCGTTAACCACGTCTACCTTGTGCCAGCCTCCGGAGCAGCTGTTGCCGGGCGATGATGCGTGACAGGCGCAGGGCTGAGCGGCGTCGAGGGGTGTGGCCCAGCCTCAGGTAGTGGTCCTGGCCGTCAGGCGTCATGGCCTCCAGACAGGCTCCCCCAAAGCTGCCGCAAATAAGCTCCTGGCTCTGCCTTCCCGCCCCCCCGCTTCCCTGCCCACCTCCACCGTCTACACACTCCTCATCCTCCCCGCCAGAGAGGGCCGTGCCCCCCCTGCCCTCTAGGACGTGCGTTTCTCCACCGCCAGGGCTTTCTGCGTGGCGCTGACCAAACCACTTGGCCAGCTCGGCGTATCCTTGGGCACCTATGGGCAGTGCTGAGGCAGTAGAATCCATAGGTGTGGGGTCCGTTCTATGTGCAGTGTGCCCCACCACCTCCATGCCCTGCCTGGGTTCTATCCCTCCCTCACTGGAGCTCTTCCCAACGCTGCACCAGGTGACATGTTAGACACACACTCCAGCATTCCTGCCTCTGACATGTTCTTACTGGAAGACAGCACTCTCCACCCTCGCTCTCTCACCTTCTCTCTCTCTCTCTCTCCTTCTCTCACCTTCTCTCTCTCTCTCTCTCCTTCTCTCAGCCTGTCTCTCTCCCTCTCTCCTTCTCTCAGCCTGTCTCTCTCCCTCTCTCCTTCTCTCAGCCTGTCTCTCGCCCTCTCTCCTTCTCTCAGCCTGTCTCTCTCCCTCTCTCCTTCTCTCAGCCTGTCTCTCGCCCTCTCTCCTTCTCTCAGCCTGTCTCTCTCCCTCTCTCCTTCTCTCAGCCTCTCTCTCTCCCTCTCTCTCTCTACAGTACCCCTGCCTCTCTCTCTCTCACCCCCCCCCCCTGTCTGTGTCCTGCCTACAGTCAAAACAAGTCCTGTCCTGCTGAGGGACAGACATGGGCTTAGAGAAGGAGTTCTAAAGACCTGCTGCCTCCACCGCATCAATCCACTGGTCACATGATCAGAGATGCAGCCAATAGCGCAATGTCCCTGGGAGCACGGCCCCGATTCTGAAGCCGGTGCCAGGGATACAGTTTGCAACAGTTTGTGTGTATGTGTGTGTATGTGGGTGTGTGTGGGTGCATGTGGGTATGTGTGTGTATGTGGGTGTGTGTGTGGGTGTGTGTGTGTGTGTGCGTGTGCATGTGGGTGTTTTTTGTGTGTGTGTGTGTGTGTGTGTGTGTGTGCGTGTGTGTGTGGAGAGCATGTGCAGGATGGAAGATGTAATCTCCAAATAGGCCTAGAATAATAACATTAAAGCACAGGGGGGGCAGAACAATAGTGAGTGGGTGGGTGTGTGAGCGTTCCACGAGGAATGCATGAGAGTGCTATTGTTACCAACACTGAGACACACTGTAATGCTGTAGACCCAAGCCATACTGTAACAGCAAGCACATTACATGTACAGCACATCAAGCTCAGTGTTGAGCAGCTATAATACATGTGCTGCGTAAAACAGTGAACCAGGAGCCCCACTCACAAACAAAGTATACAAAAAGAAATGTATATTTAAAATGATTGATTGGTATGCAATGACCTATTTTAGGCTTCATGCAGTAGTACGGGGGGGAGCAAAGCTTTCCATGTTAGCCATATACTGTAGCATTAGTAGAGCTGCATCTTCGCCAGTATACCGGTACAGAGACTAAGAACCTTTTATTGTTAAGAACTGCTTATTGGGCATTTATTTAGGCAGCAAAGCAGCACACACACACAATGTATTGACATTGTGTGTCAGTTTAAGTTTATTAAGTGTATTAAATTAGACTGCAGAATTCACAGCTATTTGGTAATTCCGAAATGGGAGTGAGATGATGGGTCTATATTGTGTGTAACATATTGTGTGTTTAGACTATTTTAATTGTATTTACTTTGCTGTATGAAATGCAGGATTGCTACCGCTCATACATTTGGATGTGCCACACACCTTTATGTCCTGTCTCATGCTAGCATGGATAAACATTACATTGACTTCCATGCATCTCACTCCAAAAAATAAAGCTTTGGTCAGACATACTGTATACTGTACGGAATTCCACAGATGAAGACAGGCGGGCTGCTGATTCTGTGGCCCAGTTCAGAATAAAAGTAGTTTAAAGGTCGTAGGTCTGTGTTTGTTTGTTTGTTTGTTTGTGTGTTTGTGTATGTGTGTGTGTGTGTGTGTGTGTGTGTGTGTGTGTGTGTGTGTGTGTGTGTGTGTGTGTGTGTGTGTGTGTGTGTGTGCGAGGGCATCTTAACATTGAGGATGAGGAGGTTAATGTGTGAAAAGTATGTTGCAGTAAAGTCAATCTTAGGTCATGGTGGACATGTGAGAAGAGACATGTTCCAATAGAGTGTATGTGCACTTGCTTACACATACTGTAGGCTTGCATGGGCAAATATAATGTACATACACAGTATATATATATATATATATATGAGGTCACAAGAGTGTTATAGCACACCTTGCAGGACTTCTCGGAGAGGTGAGAAGGAAATTCCACAGAGATCTTTAAATGTTTTTAAATGCTTTAAATGTGTACTGACCACATAGCACAAAGCACACTACTGTACTGTATGTTTCTCTGCAGCTGAAACTGAGTCATTTGAATAGACTGCCCTCTTGAGGCAACCTGAGAGGAAGTAATCACAGCAGGAAAAAAGGCTCCCAAACTGCCATCAGAAATAGCTGTGTGCTTGTCTATGCACATGGAGGTCTCTGTCTGACACATAGCCACTACTACATCTCAGCACATGCACATATGCTTGACATCACACCATAGCGCATGTAACATGTGCATTGCAAACGCAGTGCTACCAGGCAGGCAGAGCAACCCGATAGCTAGCTAAATAGACATGTGTAAATGGACTGGCATGGAGCAAGGCTGTAGTAAGAGGTCAGTAAGATAATACCTAGTGCTGCGCCTCAGTTACAGCTGACCCTGGCAAATTAACTCCTAGGGATGGTGAAGAAAAATCATTACGGCTGCAGTAACAATGGACGCGATGACATGATGATGAATAATAATGTAATTTTTCATGATAGTCATTACTCATATTCAGGACTGAAAAAGTTCTCATCCACTGACTACTTTAAGTACTTTACCAGTTTTACAATTGAAAACGAATTTGGAATGATAGTTGGCTCCCAGCCAATGTGGTTGATGGCTTAGACACATTTAACAGCAAGAGTTTAACCTTATACAGCAGGTATGGTCTCTGCCTTATTTACACTTACCAGATTGTTTGCAAGACTAATATCTCTTCTGTGTTTGGCCAGTCTGTCTACAGTCTTAATAAAGACTATTTAATAGGTAAATAATATAAGCAGAAAACTGTCAACACACTACGTCATTCTTTCTATGCTTTCAATTTAAATATGATACACTGATACTAGATCTGTGCAATTCCTTGGTTTTACCACTGCACCCCAACACACACACATGCACACAGCTGAAGACCCACAATCCTATACACAATGGTCAGATCCAGCCCAAAACCCTTGGGATTACAACAAAATCCATTCACTATAATGTATTCTTAGTTTATACACACACACGCGAGGCCCCTAAAAACTAATTTGTCTAATTAACCTCTAACAAATCAGCCAATACACCGCAGACATTTAACAATCTTCTGCTCTTGTCCATTAGTTAATTTACTGATTAACACTGTACTTAGCTAATAAATGAACAGTCCAACAGTTAACATTCCCTTACATGAACTGCCCTATGGGAACTGCAGTGCAGAACAAGCACTGGGGTCAATACTGCATGCAATCTACAGTATAGCATTCAGATAAGATCTACACCTATGTGATAGTGTGCATTAACCTGAGGGAAGGTTGTGGTGGTGGTGGGGGTTAACTGGTCTGGGGTTGTGGGACTCTGGGGCTCTGGAGAAGGAGGGAGAGGATAAGGGGAATGAGGCCAGAGGATTATTGGGGCAGCAGGTGTTCTCCCTGTGTCATTCTGGACTCACTTCACTATACAGACTGGGATGAATTATGTGTCATTGTGCAGTACAACACATCACCCATGCTACTATACAGTACTGCCACCAACAGCTGTCCTGCAGTTAAGCATACAATAAAAAAAGAATTCTTTTAAATTAATTGCCCATGGCACCTGTCCAAAAACTATAGGCTGCAATTTAAAGCCTACTAATGTATTAGGATCCCAGTTGGCGCATTAATGCAACTGAACGCAACAGCTAATATTACTGACCCCCAAGTAAATCCATCAACACACTGTATTGTAAGGGAACTTTATGCAGTGGTTTGTAGCCTGCCATTATGGTTCTGAATGTGGGAATGTTAGGCTTTTCATTTGCTTAAGAGGCAGACAGCTCAGCAATTACAATAAGCCACAGATAGGGCAGACGGCAGCTGTCTCTCTTTTACTTTTTTTGAGAGTTGGGTATAAATATTCTGTACAGCACTGATCTTTGCGCATCCAGGATACGGTATAGGCTACAGTATGGCGAACTGACTGACTGACCCCACCAAACTTGGCGCATTGACGTTCACAGAAAACTCAAATAATCTTTAAAATATAAAGCTCACGCTGTCCCATGTGTCTCTCATCGCAGTGTGACAACTGTCCACACATTCCCGTGCTGGTATGGATAGGCCTACTAAATCTGTCATTGACCTTCCCAAAATATCAGCGGCGTGGCGCATGACGGCACGTCAGAACACGCACAGACTCTATAAACTTTTGGCCCGTAATGATTCTATTAATCGCTAAAGTTATTTCAATACAAAACATTTCGCGACAAATCACGGATGTCGGACAGGGGCTGCCACTGACCTGCCAGCCGTCTTTCCCGGACATTCCTCCACAGCAGATCCCAAGCCTTTGACGTAGAGTCCCGCAGCTGCTCGCTGATCGAGCGCCGCAGCTGGAGCTTGGCTGACTTTCGCTTGCTCGTCATGGTGAACACATTTTCCACTGGCAACCGGCGCGTTGAAAACCGTTATTCCGTTATTCCCGTGACCGGGACGGGCTACGGAGTCGGCGCGCCGCCGCAATAAGTCGTCACCGCTTCACCTATTGAGGCTGGCTGTTGCTGCGTCAGCCCTGCACCAACAGCGGCGACCGGCCACACATATCCACGTTCGCCTGTGTGCGCTCCATTGTGGTGAAGGTTAAGGATGTTTCAGCATAACTTCTGATTATGAGACATATGCTCGCTGACAAGGCGGGCCAGATGTTAAAGGCGGTTTACCCAACCCAACGACTATAGCGTATAAGTCCCGTCGTCCCCGAGCGAGCGAGCGAGAGCTCACGCTGCACGCTCATATACATAAACTGCAGTTTTTTCAAATCCACCACCTACACTTTCAAACAAAAAACTGTTTCATTCATTCGTGCCCAAACACACATACGCACGTAAGCAAACGCTCACTCACACACACATACACACACACACACACACACACACACACACACGCACGCACGCACGCACGCACACGCAAACACACACACACACAAACACACACTGAGTTCATTCAATGGCTGTATTATGCAGTCTTTAAAAAACAGGAGCTAAAATTATTTAATCAGATAGACATATATCATTATTTATTTTCTGAATACTCTATTACCCATTTTCAACCAAAGCTCTAAATTTCAGTTCTTTCATTTCTGTCCCTGAAGATCTGGAACACAATCATGTAACTGGAAGTGTTTATAAATAGTTTAAACACATACACCCACATGCAGTATGCCCCAACATGCCCAAGTGAAAGTGTCTAATCCCAGACCCATCTGGGCCTTCTTGTGATTCACAGTCACCCTCCTGACAGGTCACCAGTTTGGGAATCCCATACCCTGCTATATTCTTGTGTTATTCCAGGCATGGACGGACAGAATTGATACACCCATCTCCATTCATCTCTCATCAGCTGCTGTCTGTCTCCCTGCATACACTATGCCATCGGCATATCCATCGGATGTGCTGGTGGTACAGAGTTACAGTGGCCAGTCCCCCTATTGACCGCCTGAACAGGCAGCTCTGTGTTGACCTGAACGTTCAGCAGAATCCTGCCATCACTTCACTTTAACAGAACAAAACTTTGTAGCTCATATTATACCTGGGATTTATTGGACTGTATACTGACACCTACTGGCACTCATGCAGCACTAAACACTTTCGGTAAACACTTACCGAATCTATACCCATGTGCCTACAAATCTCTGCATTCCCATCTCTTATGAGGGTACATCATCACTAAAACATCACTTAGTGAAGCTCTATCAACCTGTAGTCATGTCATCTTGAAAAGGACTGCCATTTTGTGCTTATTGCCTACAAATAAACTTAATTTACACTTCTATATTTTTGCCTCAAGTAACTGTTTATGTAAAAACACACTGTCCATACAACTGTGGAGGGGGGCGGGGGGGTTGAGAAATGTGAGAGGCATATTGTTCAAACACAAGCTTGGATTGTCATTTTCATTCAAACAGATAATGATCATGAAACGTGGATTGCTTCTAGAAACATCTTTTAAAATCTGTACAAATAATCCTCTATTGGGTGAATTTCTTTCCAATTTTGATTTGCATTTGTTTGCACAGACCAAACACATATGCCCATTGTGTACGTTTAATGGCACAGGTTCAAAATCCTGCCCCAGTTTCTGGCATCAATATAGGTGTTGACATCGACAGAAATATATACATTTATGTAAGCCTACATTTATTTCTCAAAATCAAATTACTGACACATTACTACTGTCACTTTGTATAGTCTTTAATAGCTTTACATACATAACTCTTTATAGTTTTTAATATGTACTGTATAAGTGTGTGCATACAGTATATCCCAGAAGGAGCTGGTGAATGCTACTGCAGACTGGGATACATGGGCTGCTATTATGCCACTGTGACCTTCATTGATACACAGTTAAGACGATGGATGGATGGATCATGGATGAATAAAGTCATATGTTTCTGCTCGATATGACTGATCGTCGATCCAGATAAAAGCAGCTATAACCCGCGCTCACAAAGGACAGTAATCAGTTTTCGACAAGGGATACATTTTTGGTATGACACAGTGTGTCAGTCCAACGAATCTATCAACCAGTGATGCTGAGGATACGTAAACACCACATTTTAAGTAGCCTATTTCTAATCAGTTTACTGTTATTGAACAATATTCTACATCTAATGTAGCCAGTTATTATTGTGCATGTCACGCTCTTAACAGCAACAGTAAGCTATTGCTGACTGTCGCAGTAAACCTACAGTAGGCGACTCCAGTTGTGTTTATGCTACGGTAGCCTACCAGTTTTCAACAGCTAGGTTTACAGATTTGGTCATCTGTAACAGTTGAACATTACACTTTTACTTACAGTTTGCGTACTGGCTATCGACTTCCCTTCCTTGTAGCTTTTATAGCCCATTTTGATGAATGCTATGGTAGATGACTATGGGCAGTCATATCCTGTGTGGAGCATACTGTACTTGTACACACAGTAAACACAGACCTGCGACCTTGAAATATATGTCCATTTGCTGGATTTCTCCCAACCTGTCCCTCGGTTTCCTCCACCTTATCTGCCCTCCCACACCCACCCACACATACAGTACACACTCTTCTATTTCCAGTAACAGTGTGTCGGGCCAAGCTGATCTATTACAGTATAGATCAGCCTATATCTATTCAGGTGCTAAAGCTACAAGCTGACAGAACAGAGCAAGGATAGACTGGATAAACTGCTCCATCTGTCGACAGGTCAATATCTAAACAAGGGAGAAGTTTCAAACCTCTCAGCTGGTTCTGCAGCCAGAGTTTACATGGCTAACTTGACCTTTGACCCTGACATGTCAGGCATACTCAGGGACTGAGAGGCGGCTCTGACATGATCAGAGTGACACTGACAGTGAAGAAGGAGGAGATGAGAGGTACTGTAGGTACATAGGAGGGAGCAAAGGGGAAGACGTGAGAAACAGGGAGTCCAACATAACTTGGGAATATCTGTTTCACTATTATCTATAGCTGACTAAGGTAATGCAATGATGATTCATGAAAGCTATTCCATTTCCCTTTGTGATCTTGAGAAATAAATCTGGTGTGTAGTGGATACTGTATAACATTTAAAAGGTCCTCCAGATAGCATCTCACAGAATCTGACAGAAGTAGCCTTTAGCTCAAAATAATGGTTGGCCAGCAAGCCAATGGCATGCTGGCTACTTATATGCATTCACTAGTATTCACTATATTACAGTATTTCCAAAAGAGCAGAATATATTTCAATGTCATTTAATAATATCAACAGGTCTTAGTTCAAAATTCGGGTATGGACAGCCATCTTGTGTTATTTGACCCGCACTGCTGATATATTTTAGTATTTTAGTATTAAATATTTAATATAATGTCATGTAATCTTATACAAACACCAGAAATTAAACACATGTCTCATATATTTCATTTCTGATTCTGATGTGTTTCATTTCTTTTTGTATAAGATTCAACTTCAAGTGTTAATTGAAAATGTTCAACTTCCTGATGCTCAGCAACATCAAATCTGTGGCAGGGATATGCAACTGTATTCTTCCCTTCACAATTTACTTATATATACCCTTCAGTGTTCAGAATCAAATTGTAGTGTTTAACATATATTTATATTTTGGAAGGAAAATTAACATACATACTACGGATAAAGTAGCAATGTCAGCATTGCAGACAGGTTAAAAAATGGGTTTGAGACCAATTATGAAAGTGAATGATGACTCATACTGACTGAGCACAGTGAACAAGGGGCTAATTCATAGTCAGAGAGACTTAATATCAAGGTAAGCAAGCTAGGCAAGCGAGGGTTTGACAAAGGTTAAATCCTGCTTTAACATAATGCTCCAACATGTTTCTTTTCAGATTACTGCCCATTAAAGGAATGTGGTCAATTCCTGTTCTAGACTCAGGGAAATTGGGTCAGGCCCCCTTTTGTATTTGTTTTTGTTGGGACCCCCTAAAATATATCAACAACAATATGTTCCTTTGTCCTGTAGACACATGTCTCAGTGTTGACCCCCTTTAACTCTCTGGCCTTCTACAGTCTGTAAGGCTAGCAGGGAGATGGCTCTCACATTGGTGCAATTGGCCTGAATCACTAAAGGAGAGCACTAATGGAGTGCTTTATAGCATATAC
>JAODUG010085523.1:0-12362 GCA_027564795.1 Aphredoderus sayanus
AGATTTAGAGGTGCTAATCCTCATCCCAGCCGCTTCACACTCGGATGCGAACCAATCCAGTGAGTGCTGCAGGTCATATATATATATATATATATATATATATACGAGAATTTGTGGATTAGCATCTGCCCAAGGATACTTTGTAACAGTTTAGAGACAGAGTTTGTTGTTTTGTTAGTCAACCTTTCATAGACTGTACATTTAAACTGACAGTCTTACCATCATGAGCATTTGTAGCCTTTACGCTACAGTTTTCTGAATTTATCCCTCAATTTATCCCTTTATCCTTTCATTGAATTTCTGTGTGACTGCTTTGGCCTGGAAAAGATGTAATCTTTGCAAGGTTCGTTTCAGATTCTAAAACTAGAGAAACAGCAGATCACTGTCTACAATTCAATTTTAATTAAAGTGTCTGGTGGCCCACCCTTATTTTCATCATCAGACCGTTTTTCATTTGGTCTACTCCTACCTTCGAGTTGACACAGTTGGGAGACAGAGGCAGATGAAAATGCCGCTCCTTGGTCAGGGAGGACCTTTCTGTATAATCGTATGGCTGAATGAGGGGTCTCCAGACCTTTCCTGTTGTTACTGCTGTCTGGTCTTTAGTAGAGACTGCCCATCCAAAGCAGGAGAATACTTTAAGTCTATCATGACTAGAAGATAGGTCAGTTTCTAGTGGCACAATTCGCACATTGAACTATGTTCAGGCCCTGATTTACCTTGAATGCAATGAAGGCACTGTTTAGACCAGGTTTCTACATTCACTATCACTCTGTTTCATCAACAAATTGCTGGTTAAAATAAGCAAATGGAAGCACTCACTCAAGTTATTTGTCATTCGAAGCTCCACTGGACTAGAGCCTTCTGGTTCTTCATGTGACCCGTGCCAACTACAAGGGCATTTAAGGGTGCAGGCAGTTGAAAAAGTGAGGTAATGAATCTCCCAGAAAAGCCTCGGAATGAATCTACCTGCTAAACAGTGGCTGGAGAGAGCCATCTTAACAACCTTGGTTTTGTCAAAAGCAGTACAGTAGACACACTCTCCTGGCTTAATGACATGGTCCAGGTAGCTAACCTTTCGTTAAAACATGGGCATAGAGTTTGTCTAAGACTTGGTTTAAAGAGGAAACTGCATAATGCTCTCAAAGGTTGAAAGGCATATGTGTTGTCATAAATGCCTTCTTCATAAATGCCTTCTTCTCTGGTAGAGTACCATGTTGGTAAATACTCTTCCATTCATGGGTGAGCATCTTAATGTGTGAGAGCATTGTGTTTCCAGTAATCTACACAGAATCTCCAGTTCCCATCCATTTACCAAAATGATAAGTACTGTTCTTGAGACGGGTGCCTGTTGGAATGGAGTGCAGTATGGGATTCTTCCAAAATAATCCTGACTGGTGGCAAACTCATACTTCCACTTGTAGATGAATGCATGCATCCTCTACTATTTGTGTGGAATCAGCCTCTTTCCTGTGCATAGAGAAAACATGATGGGCAGTGAGGTTTACCTGGACTGCTTGGAGTTCTACTACAGTCTGTGTGGAAAGGGACAAGACATCGACTTCTACTATCCTTCATTAGATTAACCATTTCTTCCCTGGTATTTTTACTCCTCCAAAAGCAAAATCCAACATGGTATAGCCAATCCCTTTGCTGCTCTCAATGCCAGACAGTGAAGATCACCTTTCCCTCTAACCCAAGCGTGTCAAGAAGACAGGGAACTTTGATGCAATTAATGCTGTTGTATCTGTGCTATTGTCCATGCTGTCATCCCTCACCACTATGCTCTCAATGGTGGGAGAACTATGTTAAAATGAACTCTGGCATTATTTCATTGCCAATGGATGTGGCCCAGCTGCCCCTAAACGCTACAGAATGGTTTCCCTCTCTGAGCCTACTTTATTGTGGTTTTGTATGGGGTAGGTACTGTACATATTGACTCTAATGTTTGGCCCATAGGGGATGTTATTACTTAGGGTTTGATCGATTCTGTGGTGACAGCCATTTGCAAGTTTCTCCTACTACTGCATCCTTTTAAACAGTTAATTGTTCAGATATTTCGTATTTTTCCAATGGCTTAGCTCAGTACTGTAGCTTGTGAATGGCTTGGTGTTTGTGCTAAAACCCTGGAGTAGGCCTGCTCAAGGGGGATTTCAGCTTCCAATGCTTGAGCTTCAGAACATGTGTCTGCAAAAGGACATTGCATTCTTGTTGAATACACCTAGACCTTGCCCCCAACACAAGTTGGTCCTGGCTTTATCCTGGGCTGATCAAGTGGGTTTCCTTTATATCCATACCTTAATCTTAGAACGCATAATCTCATCATCATTCTGTTCATTAAAAAACTGGATCTCAGTTATGCAAGGGTTTCCTTCACATCATTATTTTTATAGGAAACAAGGCTAAACATAACATACCAACTTACATTTATGGAAGGTAATGGAAAAGGTGGGCTATCAAATGAAAGAGTCGCTGTGTTCACAATGTAATTATAGTTGAGTCCTTACACAATTAGTTTCATCATAACAATAAGCAATCATAAACCTGCACCACAATCAAAATAAATTATACAGCATTTTAAACACAGCACCTTGAAGCACATTAAAATCCACTGCAACCAAAACAGCGAAGAACTCTGACGTGCATGGAAAAAGTAATGCTACTATTAATGACCATGGTACTCGTCAACTGGCCATATTTAAAACCTAATGGGTCCCATGGACATTATGCTTTAGTTCATAATGGTTCTCTCAGGTCTCCTTGTGGTTGAAACCAGAATTACAAAAGCATTATTAGTTTGGTTTGGTCAAAGAGCATTCTTCTCTACTACTCACCTATAGAGCTCATAGGCTCACGTTGTTTCAAAACATTAGCAGTGTGCTGTGTAGTGTTAATACATTATCATGTGAATTAAATGGATTACCCTAGAAGAGTTCAGTTATCATGTCCTATGCTCTGAAACCCCATGTCCTCGCAGGCTTGCAGAGTGTCTAGATAAGGAGGACAAACTTCTGTACTTCCAAACGTCAGATATAACCGAGTGTCTTGTGGGTCCTGGCTACAATGCCGAGAGGCTGTCTATTCCTTACATCCCCCAGGTCACAGGTACTGTAACAACACATGGCATTAACAAACACATGAACGCAAATCCACACATAATTCAATTGTTGTTGTTATGTTTGTGATAAACCCATGAAATGTTAATGAGTTTTTGAATACACAGTAATATCAATTCAGGACATGCTACTTAACCCTCCTTTTGTCCTCCGGGGACAAACTGACCCAAATCACTAGCTCTTTGTGGCAGATAGAAGGCGCTGCTGGCACAACAAGGTGTATGTTTGAAACCCGAGGACAATAGGAGGGTTAAAATGCAGAAAAAAAATACATACACACAGCACTGACAGTAAAGATAACCACGCCATCTTCTGTAAAAAAAAAACAAAAAAACAAAAAAACTTGAGGACAACAGGAGAGTTAAGATTCCTTTCTTAGCTAAATCACCTCAAAGCATTCAGGGAAATCTCTTCCCATATGTGTGCTAACTGACCTTCAGTGAATTATCATTTCAATGTATATACTATTTTTACTAAAATGGAAAGTCTTAGACATGCTATTATTTCCCCCTTTTTTAGATTTTATTTAGTACTGTTGGTTAAGAAGGATCTAGTCTGTAATTGATTTAAATGGCTCCTTAACCTTCTGCGGTCTGTTATTCCATTTGTGTTCATTTATTTATAATTAGTAGTTAGCCCAGTTAGGTTAGGTCTAAACAGCATATTATCTTGTTTTCCTCTCTTTGTGCGGCTCATATAATTCAGTGCTTTACACAGTAGGCAAGATTCTCCACAAGTGCAAGCAGACATCCAGAGGTAAACCGTTAGACATAGTTAGACATAGTTGCTAGAATGAGCCTCCAGTACTGTAGTTACCTACGACCTTGGCTGTTACTTTGTGCTTGGACTTCACTGCTTTAACCATCCTGGAACAAGCTGTTGTCCAGTACCTCTGTCTGAGTCTACTATTATAGATGTTTTGTATTTTATTGGAACTGAAAAGACATATTTAAGCATCTACAGTATGAGATAATCCTTTCTCTGCAGTTAATTTGTGTTGTGGAGTACAAACTGTAATTACTTCATGTTCAATAATAATTCAAGTCATTATTTTCAAAATGTGAAAAATAATTACTAAAGAGGAGTTCTCCAGTAAGGAGCAGAAGCTATACCAAACTGTAATCCTGTGACCATTGGTAGTCTACTGTATCCTACTTGAAACCAGTTCATCTGTCAAGCAAGTTACACCGTACAGGGTCATATACATATGAATAAAGGATCAAAACAAAACCTATAGCTGGACTGGACAATCAGAATATTGTGATGTAAGGACTATATAGCAATTTTTTTTCATTTTATATTTTAAATATAAATATATATATACAGTATAGCAATCAGTAATACATTAGAATTTGAAGAGAATCTGAATCAGATGTGATTCATCTATAAATCCACTGGTGTTTTCTGACACCCAGTTGACATCCAACGATGCCAGCAGTCACTGCCGGCAGTGTGTGCATCATGTTTGCATATCCCTTTGCCCATCATGCTGCAGTTAAAACGCTTCCTTGCTTCTTAGATGAAGAGCGTCTGACAAGGAGGAAGAGTTTTGTGGACACCATCTCTCTCCAAGTGGACATACTGTCCAACAGCCTCCCTGACAAGGTCAGCACTTAACTCACATATATTCTATAATAGAAAGCCAAAAATGCCTCCAGTCCTATGTTATCCCAAGTTTCACAGGTTTCTAGGTGACACTTCTCATGAGAGAGGATATATAAGATGTGCTATGCGAATATATTATATGTTTTTTTGATGTGATGCAGTTTAAAACAGCAAGACATGATGTACAGTATATTGTAGTCAAGCTGTGTTACGGTGCATTACACCATCTTGAGTTATGGTGCGTTGTTGCAATATGGTTGGATATTCCTTGGGTAAACCAGTTCTTAAAGTCAACAGAAACATTTGTTTCTTCATGAAAATAAATAATGTTAACTTTAGAGGGCTATTTTACTATTAAGGATTTATTCCACAGTTAATACACTGGATATATGACATATATCCACCTGTCTGCTAACTGCACTGTGGATTAACATGGTTGTTGATAACAGTTTATCATCTCAATAATCTGTGGTTCATTGTGCTGCGTTGTGTTGTGTTGTGTTGGCTTTTGTTGGGTTACTGATATCCCCATTAGTTCCAGCATGACGTCACTTTGCCAGGAATGGTGTTGATCGATCTGCCTGTTTTTACCTCTCTAGTCCCAGCTGGCTGAAGAAATCACATTTGAAACCCTGAAGAAGGCAATTGGTAAGCTATTTTTAAAGCCATTTTGAGCATCCTAACAGGAATCAGCAAAAGTGGTTAGGCAGCAGACGTCCAGACCTCTGAGTCCCTGGGCTTATGCTGGCCAGCTACACACACATCTGGTGTTCTTGGTCATTCTGGAAGTTGGAGTCTGTGTTGATGTGGCTTCAGTACACCTTGAATAAAGCAACCATATGCTCAGTGTACTTTGAAGCATACATAACTTTTATGTTTAACATTTACTTTTATGTTTAAGCTTTATCAGATGTGACATAGCTGTTGATGTGTTATAGCACATGGAGTGTGCTATTAATGCATTTTGAAGGCTTGAATGAAGCATACTAAGCCCAGGAAAGACCACAATCCCAAAGAATATGTTTAAGGTGCTCCTTATGATATGTTAAACATAATAGCAGCAGACAATGATTTTCTTTGTAAAGATATAGTGGAGTAATTGTGTCATCAGAAGAGTACACTCCATCGCTGTGTGTTGTAATCCAAGCACCTCTATTCTTTGTTTACATAGCCAGGCTGGCTGCATGTGCATGTTAGAGTGTGTGTGTGTGTGTGTGTGTGTGTGAGAGACCCACAAAGCATTTGTTTAGGACTGGGATGCTGGTGCTCTAGTATGACATCTAGTGGCAGGCAAGATCATACATACGGTAGTTCCTTTAAGAAGAACACCCATAGGGTCAGATATACAATATATGGTGTTTACATAATCATATAGGTTTTTTTATATTTGAATAGTAATAATATTAACCCTCCTGTTGTCTTCGGGTTTCAAACTCACACCTTGTTGTGCCAGCAGTGCACATCATATGTGTGTGTAAGCTGTAGAATTAGGTTTAGTGCCTTCTATCTGCCACAAAGAGCTAATGCGTTGGGTCAGTTTGACCCAGAGGACAACAGGAGGGTTAACACAAGAGCTGTGTGTTGACTGCAGACACCACTGGCCTAGAGGAACAGGAGAAGGAGAGGAGGAGACAGCTTATGGAGAAGTTCCAGAAAGCTCCATTTGAGGAGATTGCCGCACACTGCGAGTCCAAGGTGAGGACTAGAACCCTGCTTTTCCCCCAGCATTATGGCATACAGAGACTACAGTAGCAGGACCCAACATAAAGAACTGTGACACACACACCTCCAGCTAAAAACGCAGCTCATCGTTGTTTACCTTGATGATGTCATTTGTTTTGCAGGCCAATATGCTGCATGACAGACTAGCCCAAATCTTCGAACTCACAATTCGGTAAGTAAAATAAGCAACCTAGTTGTTAGTCAGATACTTAAGTTAGTCAGGTATTTTAATTGTATGTCTTATATTTAGGTAAAGTCATATTATTTATTAGTCATGTGGACATAACCTCTGTACAGTATTCTGTTTTTTAAGGAAAATAAGCTTCTAACATTGAGAATTTGAAAATGTAGCTAATCTCACCAATGAACCTGCAGCCAGTAAAGGTACACTCGATTGTACACTTGATTTGCATTACAGCAAACCCCAAATTGTCGTTGCTCACTATTTATGTGACGTAACACAACTGTCCATGTGGACTAAGGGGAGGGGTAGAGAGGGTAGCCAGCCACTCCAGCAGGTGCAGTGCCTTGGTGGTGCTCTTGTGACAGCCATGTGTGTCTTCTCAGGCCTCCTCCCAGCCCGTCGGGGGTGGTCTCCGTGACGTCTGGCCACGCACAACACCCCTCTGTCCCCGTCTATGAGATGAAGTTCCCAGACCTGTGTGTCTACTGAGCACACAGCTCCATAAGAACACCACAACAAACTTGCTATCAACTTATTAATAAAACAGTATATGCTGTAAACTGGAAAGTAAATAACAACACGAGTACATTACATTACATTCCTGTAATTCTCCTGGTCTGTCTGTCAAAACACAAAAACACAGGAGTATTATCTTTATTAGGTTATACTTTCAAACACAAAGCATCCAAGAAAATAATATTAAATACATTAAATAATGCTAAAAATACTATTTTCACACAAAGAACTTCTTGACCTCTAAAAGCCCAAGCTTCCGCGCAAAATTCAACCAGCAAATATTAGCTATTGTGTCCAAAGTATAGTAAACACTGGATTCTGAATTGAAACTGTTTAAGTTGTTTTGTCCAAAATCAAACAAGACAAAATCTGCTTCCACTGCAACTCTCCTGCAACTTTCTCTCCTGGAAAACATTGACCCTGTACATATGTAATGTGAAAACATATGTTCAATTGCTAGGCCTCTATGTCCTTATGCTCATAGTCTAACTGTATCCCTGATAGAAATAATCATCTTTAAATATTAATACCTTTGCTATCTTAATGTGTGCTTAATTGTAAATTCAGCAATAGGCTTGAAAACCCCAGTAGAAGAATGTCTTATAGCATACAACAAATAAATAGAAGGAATAGGCTCACTGGCACTATGCTATTTACAATCTTGTAAGTCTTTAAAACCTGTTTGGTATTTAAATACGTAACAAGTATAGGAGATCAATATGCTCACTGTGAAATCACCAGTCCTAGAAGATGTGATTGTAATAGAACAAATTATCTTAGACTGTTTGGCAAAAAGGCAGTTTGTCTGATGCAAGAAAAGGAGAGCTATAATGTTTTTGACAATACTGTTGTGAAGGCCTTTTATTGGAGCACTTTAGATAGTGTAAGACTGTCTTAATAGAGAAACCAGCATTTGAAAACAATACCAAGCTTGCAGTGGATAACAGAGGTCATTGAACAACTGCTGTTGCTCTGTTCAATATTGATGTGATCATCTTAAATCTGCCTTTTTTACACATTTGTTGCTTTATACTGTATATATATTCAAAATAATTAACCAGTTCCATTCCATTCTCCTTGCAGTTCTCATGCACGAATGGCTTAATATACTTTAGGATCAACCAACAAATCTCTTAATATCACATTAATTCACTGCCTCTAAAGTAATTGTGTTGTTGCTGTTGGTTTAATAAATACCATTTCAAGGACATTGCAGTATTATTCTCCAACAGTCAACCTGTTGGACCCTACACAATATGTCGAGGTAACACCTCACTGTGGAGTAATAATGAGGCCAGCAGATCTATAATGTGGATGCATTATGATAGAAATATTCATTCATTTTCAGCAGTGACAATGGCAAAAGAATGTACGTTTTTGTATGGATATTACATATTAATGGTATCAAGGGCCTAGATTGTTGTATAAAGAAAAGAACCACTATATTTTAAAGGTGTTGAATAATAATAACTAATATTAATAATACCTTTGTGGTAGGATGTTTTTCTTTGAATAAAAACATTTGTAGGAAATTCATTCAGATGTTTTTTGAAGAGGACAATAGAGAATTATTACACTAGGAAGGTTTGTGAATCTCTGACGCACATTAGAAAGAAACACAATTCCGTAATGGGAAATATGTGTGAACTGGCATAGTATAATATACAGTTTCATAGTGCGATTCATTATTTTAAAGAATTCTATTAACTATAGAGGGACTATTTTACTATTACAGAGTTATTCCACAGTTATTACAGTGTATTATCTTACGTATCATATAGCCTTCTATCTGCTATCGGCACTTTGGATTGACATGGTTGTTGGTAAATTAATATTGGCTGCTATATAAATGTCATAGCCACTGCTATTGATATTAAATATGATTGGATGTAATTTAGCTACAGAATTATATAGCCGATGTGGTCTGCTTATTTCCTGGGGAGGTAGATGTTGTCTCACATCGTGACTTAGCGTAAACATGACCGGTTTGTCAGACATACAGTACCTCTATTTTGTGCCAGCAGACTGCTCCTCATGCCCCTGCTGGCAGCATCTAGAAAACCAAAACACATCTGTTGCCAAAGAGAGAGATCACTTCCTTCCCTCTTCTGTCAGAATGCCTTTAAAGGTGGTGTTGTGTGTTTGCAATGGTGCTCAGAGCATTAGACATCTTGTGATTAAAATTAACAGTGGTTTGAATCATTTATTGGTAATTTTGAGTGATTTAGCAGTTGATTTTAGGTCTTAGCTTGAAGAATAATCATAATGTTGTAGGGTGTAATCCAGTACGGAGCTTTAGACATCTCAACAGTGATACAGATGTGTTTTGGCCTGAATCCCTTCTGGCAAGCTGAGACATACAGCTGAGCACTGTAATAGGAGATGTTTATCTTTAGTCCCTGTGATCTGTGAACTGGCTCATAGTCGGTCACTCACAATATACAGTATATATATTACAACTGTCAGCTGTGTAACATTCCATTGCCTCACTCAAGGTCAAAGGTCATATATTTCCTACGTCTCAGAGCTGATTAATTGCCGTTGATTTGGATTGTTCAAGATTGACAAATCAGAGAAGGGTCCAGTCATTCTGAGTCTTTAAAGATGAGGTGAGACAGAGATGTTAGTATGGACTGTTATTGTTTGTGGCTGGTTGAGCAGGGTGTGACCTGCATTGTAACTGGAAGGTATGGGTTGTTTGTATGATAGGGTATGTGTGCGTTTGACATGAAGCAAGATAGAAACATTGCCAGCTAGAAGACAATCAATGTTTATTGTATTTTGTAAATTAGTCTCATGTACCTTCACTGTTCAGAGCTTGAAATTTTTGGAAATTCCAATTCTGGCACTTAAAAAGAAATGTGACATTGGCTAAGTTTGAAAACCTGCATATCAAACAGCCACAATACATCTGGCATTAGTGTTCTTTGTATTAATATTGCTTTTATTTTACAATGCATTGAGGGCGCTCACATATAGGTTTTAAACAGTAACTATTAATATTATTGAATTAAAGAACTTAATCAGATAATTGAGTTAGGTAAACTTTTAATTCATGTATAAAAATATATTTAGCCTAAAATGACATTGATTAAGCTGTGCATCTGATTTGATGTCTTACCTTGAAATGCAAACATTTTCTATTATTAAATTAGTATTGTAGAGTAGTTGGAAAAAGTTCTAATTCTAAATTGAAATGTTTAGGTGCTGTCAATTGACAACTTCTAAGGGCACTGTACTAAATGTCTCACTTTGTCTACTCCTGTTCTAAATATAAGGATGCGGATTCCAGTTGAGTGAAACAAAGTAGTTATATGGCAATAATATGTTAATAGTCAATGCTAAAGTGTATTATCTAATCAAATTGTCATTTTCATAGTTTTCTTGAAATCCACTACCTTGTCTTATAATGTTAATCTTATAGTGTCTGTCCTCGCAATATATCATATATTTTAGTATGGATGATAATGTTTCATTGACTTGCACAAGGCCTGTACAGTATAGAAAACATGCCAGTTATCCCTATTTAATCTGTCCATCAGATGGATGGACAGATGGGTGGATCATGATCATTTTACTTTTTTCAGTATACTGAAGTACTTACAAGACATTTCAAATTATTAAAAAAAATAAATAAAGGAAATAAAAAGTAATCTGAGCCATTTATATGTGAAATTCAGATTTAAGGCCTAAATTCAATATTTTATAAAATTTAGTAGTGTATCAAAACATAGAACTGGGCTATCAGTGGTTTGTTGGTGTAGGCTTATGTGATGCAAATGTTCTAATGTATATGCCTGTTATAGCGATTGAACATGTCTAAAGTCACATTTCAGTTAGCACTATATATAAATCAATATTTCAGAACTGCTCACTTGCTGGTCACTTGCTGGTCCCATTGTGGTTCCTAGTGTTGGCTTCTGTTTTGGGCTTCAAAGGTCTAAAATGGTTTCAATTGTGATTCTTCTTAATCAAGAGTATATAAGCAGTTCTAGTTTACCTTCATATTAGACCATAATCTTAATAATGGAGTAAGTAAATACTGCAAATGCGTCTCTGGAGTCCATTGCATGTACAGTAGCCTCAGTGGAGCCACCAGGGATCTAAATAATACATGGTTCATTCACATCCTGAAACCACAAAGGAAACCACTTCAGTGCTTAATGTGATAAATTGTGATTTAGATTAATGTATGAGATTAAAATAAAATGTTTCTATCCTAAACGTGCACAGTGTGTGGTGTTTATCCTGAATTCCCTATTAGAGCAACATATAGAAAACACCTTTTGGGTTTAATTTAGGGTTAATAAAATATTTTTATTGCAGATTGTATTACAGTTACTGTAAATCATTTATCCAAGTGACTAAATTAGCAGAGTCAAACCCATGGCTGTCTGGCTGGGATTAAAACACCCAGACCACTAGACTATCCTGTACAGCAGGGGTGTCAAACTTAATCGATTTAAACGATTAATCGATCAAACTTAATGAATTTATAAAGGCTCTCTTTTCAGAATCAACTTTTCTCTTGGCTATGGTTGAGGGCTGGCTTAACTTGATATTAGTATTTTATACATCAAAGACGCTTGATCGATGTGAAAAAAAAGAAAAGAAAAAAAGAATTTCGCGGGCCAGATATAATTGTACGCCGGGCTGGATTTGGCCCGCGGGCCTTGAGTTTGACACACGTGCTGTACAGTCTATCCACATAGACTTAAAACGTGGACAACATTTACATTTGAAGGAAATTATGTCTGAACTCTGAACTGAACTTTATTGCCCTTCATATGTGAGCACTTAAATATGAAACTCATCTTGTTTCTTTATTTAAATACCTAATGTCTGTACAAGCTGTCTTGATTGGCAGCCCTTAGTGACATTACTCAAGGTATCTCAGCATTTTCCCACCCCAAGTCTGAACAACCCCTCCTATTGTATGTTTTCCTGGGGAAACACTAAAAATATGTTTTGTTCTGCTTTAGCTGTGAACTTGTTACGCAATTTGTATTGCTTTTATGTGAATCAATTTATATAAATTACAAAATTGATTGCAGACAGATTGATATTGCTAGTCCCACCCACAATGTCAGAAAATACTAAACATTTAGACATCGTCCTCTTCCTCCTCCCCCTCCTCTTCCTCCTCCCCCTCCTCTTCCTCGGGGCTTGTCACAGCGCCCCCCAGTGTCCTGGCAGGTTCCAACTCCTGGCTGTGGCCC
>JAODUG010085534.1:0-12359 GCA_027564795.1 Aphredoderus sayanus
ACACACAAATCATACACAATCAGATGGCGCCGCCATGTGGCCAAATTCGAGATTTCTGAGTACATTATGAGGGTTAAAGAATGTATTTAATCTGCTCTTGTAGTAGAAGTAAAAGTAACGTTGGATACCAGTGCCATTTTTTCCAGTGTTCATGGTTTCTCTTATAAATAATGTTCACAGCTAACACTCCCTTTTATTTAGCCATAATGTGAGTTCACCTTAAATAAATGGTCATTTATTCAATATCTGTGTAGCCTCTTAAGAGCCTCACACATGTTAACAAATCACCAAACGGTCCATAATGCGAGCTAATAATTCAGTGTAGGCTGTAGCCTAACAAAACAATCCTACACTACTATCTAAAACTGGCCTGCTTATCTCATTCAGTGAACAAAACCCAGCCAAAAATAAGACTGAAAATGGAGACCAAGCACGCATTGCTTATATTAAAAGAATAATATGTTGTACGTTTTTGAATCCTCAGATCAGCTGCCAAGAATAACTCATTCCATTTGACAGGGACAAGAAGTATTTTTTCTTTAGAACACATGCAGATGAAGTCAAGCAATACAAATTAGTGTCCTCTATATTGCAAAAAGAGGCTTTGTTTCATTGCTCCGCTATTTGAACCATGACCACAAACTGCACCACTTTCTAATAAAGTATAATAACAGCATAATATAATCTACACGACAGCCGAGAAAAAAATTGATGCGTTTCATCTTTAGCACTGTGACAACTTGGGAACATCATATTAAATAGGGAGAGGGAATAGAAGGTGAGGTGAAGGAGTGATAATACCCCACACACTGTAATTGTTCCCATGCATCTAGCATCTATGAGGGGAACACACCCCACCTCTGTGTCTACTGTATCTACTCTGTAATCACTTCCAGCATAAAATAGGATCTGGATGCCATTAAAAAGCCATATCTTCTAGTGGCCAGTTACATCATATAACATCAAATATTCAGGATTTACAGGCCAGGGGGTGACAGAGTTCAGATCCTAGCCTCAGTATGCTCTACTGATGATGCCTTGCTGTCATTTCAGTTAGTACTGTACATTATTTCTGCTTTAACATTATGCCTATTGGCATTGCAACTAGTAAACATTTTGGAATAGCATGGTCAAAGGGAAGGAATCTATTTATGTTAACATTTTAGTTAAGTTACTAAAAGCCACTTGACCTGCCCTGACCTACAGTGTATTTTACCCGCTTATGTATTGATTCCCTCTAGCAATTATGATTAATATAAACTCATCGTTGCATTAGTTTCTAAGTGCTGGTTGACTGATGTGTCTGACCAAATGCATCTAAAAGAAGATACAAATCCCTCTGTAGCCTTAGGTTTGAGCTCAGCTTGGAGAGTGATGTCCCAGAAAGGGCAACAAAAGGTGGTCCCACCATTGCCATGTAAGACGAACAGCCTATTACAAGAGTACATCCAGTAATACTGCTCATTCTTCATATGCCGTCATCCTTTTCTTTTTTTTCTTTTTTTCACTGGGCTAGCAACAAATGTCATTTTCCCAATGGGCGGCTATTTGTCTAGTCTATATCCTCTGTGGTCACATTAACCAGTCATCAAACAAAGACCTTATAAAGACCAACTGAGTTACCAGGCTCTGGAACAATGGATTCTCTCTTTCCTGCACTTTGACTTCTATAGCTATCTTGATCTGAAATCTGTCTGCTGTACTGTATGTTGCATAATTTCGTATTACCCTTCTTTGTTAACTAAAGGTTTGTGATTTAGGAGATTGTTGATCTAGAAACAATTTTTTAGAGCTGATTGGGTTTAGATTCAGTACATCATGTCACTTAGGAACTAATGTAGTTTAATGTAAAATACTGTATTAAACAATTTAGGAAAGAACATTATCTTATTTAATTTCTCAATACAACATTACATTATATAACGTGACAACTGTTTTCAATGTATTAGTTAAAAAATAAGAAAATAAGAGGAAATAAATAATTAAAATAAGTATTACAAAATCAGTCAGGAAGCAGAAACCAATTATGTATTTGGCATAGACAGAGCTTGGGAAGGCATGCCTAGAAACCACTTCTATTCCCATCAGTCGTAAAAACAAACAGATATTGTAGGGAAGCACTAAAGTTATTGTCGACTATAACACACGCACACATTAAGATTAATACAGTCTGCTTATCATTAACATGGTTTTGCCTTTATATATTTTTTCTCAAAAGTATTACACTAGATTGAATTGGGTTATTAGATTAAAAAGCAACATATTCTAATGGACAGTTTCCTTCCACCGCATTCCATAATAGACACATCATTCAACCCACAACTACAACATCGTTCATCTCCGTCTATCCCACATGCCATAGAATGCACAGTGCTGGATCTGGTTAGATCCCATTATTCAGTATTTCCATTTTCCAGTAATAACACGTTATGGGAATGCCCCGAAACAGTTGAGCATTAAATGAAGGGGCAGCATGGGCATATTTTCGCTGCGTTGTGACACAATTACCACAGGGAGCCTGCAATGCTCTGGATTTTATACAGCGTTACATTATACAAATAGGAGATGTTTTGCTACTGTACCAGCAGAGGGGATGCTGTGGACTGGGTAAAAGGACACGTGTACAGCATGGAAACTCTTCTTGGTGACGTGGTAATGCAATCACAAAGCTAAGAAGATGGCCACATAACAGTCTCTGCACTTTCTAGCTTTCACAGGCACTCAATCGTACCATTTCAAGAATACTTTTAGACAGAGGTAACTTTAATAAAACACAGAGATTTCTTGTTATGCTAAGATGTTCTTTTCAGTCCTGTTCCAAGTTTGCTCAGCTCAGATCGGACTACATTTCACAATAGAATTGCTCACGATATTGTTTTTATTTTATCCATGCACGCATAAACTCCTGACCTGCATTTTCCATGTCCCAATAAAAAGTCACTAATACACAGAATTTTGTGTAGTTTTACCAAATGCCATCTATCTATATATCTACCTTGGATCAGCTCCTAGATGAAAATATGGTTTGAAATATTATAGCAATGAGCTGAATATCACTATTGGCTTGCTTGACAAGAGTATAGGACTTGTGACTTCATGTCAAGAAGTCTCAGGGGGCATGTGCCATTTATATTAATAACAGGTGTCTAGTAACAAAAACAACAGCAGACAATATAAAGTGCTGTTAGCCGTCTATATTTGATGTGGTGAAGTTAATGTTATGCTATTTCTGTTTATTGCAGGTAACCACTCTACTTTCAGAAGGAAGGGGAGGTATTACTGGGCTAGCTAATGTGGAATAAAACCTACTTTTAAAAGGAGACATAATTTGAGTTTGTAGCAAGGCTATGGTTATCTAATGACACTGTCTACATTCTTCGTGTGTTTGTCAGAATTGCTGTCTGTTCAACAATACTAGCTGAACTAGATTTTATGAAGGTAAATATATTTATGTTGCAAAATGAAAGAGCTTAAAAACAGAATGTGTGAACTTAGATGTAAGAACAAAAATCTAAAGTCATATTTTTTAAAACTGTATACACGTGAGCTGACTCATGAGAGCCTGTAGAAAATCACAATGTGATGAAACTGTGTGCTTTAACTTTTGCAAAACTTCTTGTGATAAATATATTCCAAAACTAATTTTGTTAGGACACCATTAGACCATTACCTGCTTTGAATTACATAGATTTTTTTGTATTTTTCATAAAATATTGAGGATTAACCCTCCCGCTGTCATATGGGTCAAAATGACCCGGTGCTCTTGCCAGGAGCGGGCGCCAACCACAACACGGACATTCCGCGGTTGGCTCCTTCTGCTATTAGTCTGCTGAAATGCCTTAGGACAGCGGGAGGGTTAAGCAGGTAGTGCTGAATAAGACATCCTGCCTTGTATTGAAGGTTTTAGTGTGCGCAGAGAGAGAGCATATGACCTACTGCACCTGGAAATGTAAGGTAGTTATGTTTGAATGTCAGTATGCCTCCCCACTGCATTTTGCTTTTACTTAGCTATATATTGTGGCCACTGACTTCTTGAAAGCCTTTTATAACATATAGGCTACTAGAGTAATGTGAAATTAGAACATTCTTGTAATTAATGGGAATGGTAAAAATCAAATACTAAATCTAATACACAATACAAAAAGCCCCCCTTCACACACACGCACACACGTAAATACCCCATCAGGGGGATCTACATCTAAGGATGCTTCATGCCTCCATGCCAAACCTGATAAGAGATAAGCCTGGAATCTGTCCAATCAGAACTATCTACACCCTCGCCCACTATCGCCCTAACAATTGAGAGCCCACCCACAGGCTAATGCCACAACAGGAAACAGCTGAATGTATGACAGAGTATGGGGGAAAAAACAGCTATGAATATCGACTGACTCAGCTATTACCACAACCAAAGATCTAGTAGTTTATCATGACATCACTGGTAAATGAACTGTCTTTTTGGCGGTTATTCTGCAGATGACATGGAAGACTTTTTCCTGATATGAGTATCCGGATATTATGAATGGCGGTAAAATAAACAAGGGCATCTATAGCAATAGATAGATTACTTCTGGCAAGAGCCCATTGACAGAGAAAGGCTCTATGATTCAACGATGTACCGTACAACCTTCAGCAGTGTTATTTGATTAGATTAATGAAATTAGCACCGAGGTGTGGGGTACATAACCTGTATCATCACAGCTAACAACTCTCACAGTGTCCAAAAAACCTGGGTGTATTATCAATATCTCCTTGCTGAATTGAACTCCATTGCCATACAGACAGACCAATGTGGTCATCACAATCATTTAAAAGGAATGTAATCAAATTAGCCTTGACAGAATTGATGGGAGGGAGGGGTTCAAGTCCAGACAGTGAAGGAGACTGGATCTATTGCTGAAATGTGTGCGTGTGTGTGTGTTTGGGGTAGTTTATTGATGGCATTCCCTCATTGTGCAACAGCAGTACCAGTGTGAATGATTAAGACATTCCTGTGGTCATCACTGTGGCTGTCAAATCTATTACTGTCCTCTATTTACGTCACTAGGGCAAGACCTTCAACACACACACAGACAGAATCATTTTGTCTTGAGAAAGAGCTTGACCTCAGATACAGGGTCTCCACTGCTACTACAGCATGTTCTTACAGTATGTTGAATTTGAAGACAGGCTGAATTGTATATTGTATTGGATAATGTACACTCACCTGCAGATCGAAGAATTTGCTGTAACGTCTGAAAATGATCTCTGTGCTGCCATCGCTCCAGGACACTTTGATGATGTACACCTACAACACAAGACATAAAGAAAGAATTAAGAAAATAAAAATAAAAAATACACACAGCAATGACAATTTAAAAAAACACACAAAATCATACACAATCAGATGGCGCCCTCTGGTGGCATAGTTCAATACAATTGAGGACATCATGAGGGTTAAGCAGTGGAATTATCTCACTGGAATACTGTATGTTCCACTTCCCAATCAACACTTCAGAATGAAAGAGGAAGTCATTGTGCTTATGTAGCCAATTTAATATTGGTGGCACAGATTGTACTACATGAAATACTTACATTAAGACTACTAACTCAAAAGTCATTTTTTAATCTCTAAATTCATTATGATTAACATGATCCCAAACGTGTCTGTAGCAGTAACACTGTAACAGTGTCCCATGACATGGCTTAGCTTCATAATGTCCTGGTCTCCGAGGTCTGGGAGTTAATTCTATGGACACTTTTTGGGCAAGTACATTTTTGTCAGTTTTTTGTTGTTTTTTTGCAATTGCCGCAGCTTTTTGCCATCTTTTACGGTTACTGGGGTTAGTCATTAGTTAGTTAAATATTGCAACATTGCAAGTACAGTATTACAATAGGCATCATCTTACTGTATACAGTATGTCAAACATATTCTAAAACAGACCCACAGTTTAGCTTTGTCTTTGTGGCGCTAAATGTTAAACCACTTTACATGGATACTCTAGAACCACCATACTCACAACAAAGCCTCACACAGATCAATAGACATGGGAACACACACACACATACAATCATAATTTTGCCCGACCATCTCAGTCCGTTCAAGCCCACTCAAACCACTCCAACAAACAAGGTGGAGGAGAGCTGAACGGAAACTCCCTGATGGCTAACCATGTCTGGGTGAATGCTTCTGTTGGCCACTCTCCCAGTCCTTCTCTGGCCTTGCTCTCTGTTAGGGCACGATACTCAAATATGGACAAGGGTTCTGTACTCATAGAGAGTTGGGGGCTTGCAAACCTTACTGTATGTCTTTATCAGATCCATTCCAAAATATTTTCTTACTATTCTTATTTTATCCTTCAGGGGTAACACAGGTGTGTCCAATTAGCTGAAATAATTGCTGACCTATGCCCTACCGTAATAGAAAGAATACAGTCCTCAACCAGCCCTATATACTGGCAATACAAGGTCTACATACCCAAACAAGGTTGAGGTCTGAACATTTACTATGGCTGGTTCAAGGGAAAGCAATTTGCACAGTACATACGAGTGCCATATTCTAATAAAACATTATTTCACCCTATAGCAGGAACCCACACTCACACACATATATATTCTAGAAAAAGAATTCCAGACTTTATTCTGAAACCTGCAGGTGTTAATATGCTGCGGCAATGTGTGTTGTGAAATACACAGGCATATGGAGAAGACACAGGCCCTCTAGTACTACATGTCCCTCTTCATGAACCCTGTTGGTTTACCAGCCCTCTTCAATTTCCCACATGCACTCATGCGCAAAGTTCAATAGCTTAGATGTGCATTCAGATTCACTATTTCAAAAAATGGCTGTGATCAAGGGCTTTGGTTAACCGCTAGGGGCCAGGTGAATTGATGCAGAGAAGTTATGTATCAGTATTACTTATTAAATACAGTGGCTGTTACAAGACATAAATGATTAAACCATTGTGTGTGCCCCTTTAAAATAGAACTGGCAACGTTATCCACTTTACTTCCTGCTATTACTTTAAAAGAATGATAACATCTATTCTTTTAGAACTTTAGAAAATAAGAAATGTGTCTTTGTTTTTGAAACCTAGTCCAATAGCCCAACAATACGATAATATGTGTTGTCTCCATACATCTTTAAATAGAGACGTTGTTTGCTGCTAAATTAATGTTAAAATATCATAGCACATTTAACAAAATGTACTGAAAATATTTTTAATAATGGCAATTTTTAAATGCATTTCTGCTACCCTAAAAAATACATTCATTTTACTATTTTTTTATTAGTATTAGGATGAACTTTTTATCCAAAGTTTAAGCCCTCTAACATCCAACTTTGCAAAGACTTCTGTTAGATGGGGCAAACAAATACAGATAGACGTAGATTTCGGGGGGATGCATATCAAACCGCTCAACACTGTGAGCAGTGACCTAGGCTACTAGCCTATTGTTTCGGACTGGGGCGAGCTGTCACACTACCCTGTCCAGAACCAATGGCGCACCCCCAGCCATACAACTAAACATCATCACACACACACAAGGCAAGGGGCAGTGTGGACGCTGGACACTGACAGCCATGGTGCCACTAGACCCAACTGACAGATTTTTGCTTTTGTTTTCCAGAATGGCTTCAAAAAGGTCTCATTCTCTAATAGGTTTGATCAGTTATGGCCAAAATGTGTTGTATTCTTCAGCTTCAATAACAAAGTTTAGATGTGCTGTATGATTCCTAAAGCTCCTCCCAAAATACAGACATGTTACTTTATGTGTGAAGTTTTGAACACACATTTTTGAACAAGAACGTATGAGGTATAATATGTCCAGGGGTTAGTCATTTAATTAAAATTAATTACTTTATAATTGATGTGAACTGGTACTGCATATTTAATTACCCATACAAATTAGGACAGAAGAGTACATCATGCCTATGTGTACTGTATAGGCTGACTCAGCAGGGATAATACATTAGATCCTCTTTTCTCATTTACAGTACAGTACACAATATTCCATTATATTCTGAAGCGTCACCTGTTAATTTATTTATTTAATGTCATTAAATAAATTTCCAACAGAAATTGGTGCAAAAAAGGCAAAGATGACTGCATAGAAATTCACCAGAAGGAAATGAAGTTTGACTCTCCTTCTTCCTGGGGGAGAACAGACAGAGAGATCCCCTAAAAGTTTGATCCTAAAATCCACCCTAGCTAATACACAATATATTTCTAAAAAACAAAACAAAAAACACAATTGCTGCAACACTAATAGGGAAATATTGACGAAACTGGAAAAACATCCCTCAAATGGCCTCCATCCACATACTTCTCTTCTTACGCCTATTAGGTGTTAATTCAAACAGGCCCCTGAAGAAGCAGGGAGATCTGTCTGTGGAGACAGTGTAGTGGTAATAGGCTAGCATTAACGCCTATTATTGTTGTACTGAATGTCTATTTGAATTAACCGGAAAGAATCTGGTCACATGTCTTTCCTCTATATACATAATAGAAACTTGCATTCACTAATACGATACTAAGTAAATTCTTAAGTGAAAAGTCAATAAATGTTGCAGGGCATGACTCTTCCCTGCCAGCTGTTGAGTTAGCCATATATTTGTTTAAACAGCCAGTCATATGTGTACACTGTAGCATACTATTCATGACCTTAGACCTGTCATGTACAGTAAGCAGTTGTATTTCCTGCTACTCTCTTCAACAGCCTGGCATAAACTAGCAAACATGACAAGGCTTGGTATCTGAAATTGACTGAGCTATTAAACATTTACTGAATGCCACAAGTCTGGAATGCCTTTGCTGGATTAAAAGGCTTTAGTATGAGATTTAATGCTATAGGTGATTATTGGACAGCACCCCACGAGTCCAACAGTTATCACGTTAGGCAAATGAAAGCTATTGAGTCACTGAAAACTTGGACTATTTGCCCTGGGCTACAGTAGGCAATATAGTTGTCCTATCAAAATGTCAATTTAGGACAGTTAATCTAGCCTAACTGACGTAAATTTACATTTTGATTGGATTATTATGGGCTATAACAACATCATTACCATGACTGACTGACAGAACGTCAACAGGCAGACATGTTAGGGATATTCAATATTTGTGCTGTTAGGCTAGATCCTTTATCAAGACATAAACACTCAAAACACTCAGCCTATTGAACAGGCAATTTAAAAACACATAAATCCCAGCTATTAGTCCTAGTGGTAAATGTTTTAAACTTTGCTACATAAACATAACACATTTAATATACAAAGTAACTATATGTGGAAAAGTTTCAAAACAATGTCATAGAGTTACATTTGCATTAATCTAATGTGTTCTATAAGGAGTGATCATGTAGACTTTAACAAGGCATTTTACAGATTGGATGGTTCTAACAGCCAAATAAAGTTCAAAATGTTAAGAAAAAAAAACAAAAAACGTTTTATCTACATTTTAACATTCACTCGATTGTAGTCTATTCAAAGCAAAAAAAGTAGTGGTGGTTCTGTTCAGCTGCATTCGTAAGATGTAATTTGATACTCCCTTTGTTTTAGCTTTACCAGATTCAGACCAGATCAAGGAAAATTAAGGTGTAGAAGCCAACGTTCGACGGATATGACAGTAAATCCACATGAAACTTGTTAACTTACATAGTGTTTGTTCGGATTCCTCCGCTTCTGGACGTCTTGCACGGTGACTTCTTGCACGGTTCTTCGCGGCATGATGTCGTCTTCTGCTCCTCTCCGTTAAAAACAAAATCTCCGGTGGATTTCTATAGAGCGAACTGAAACTTTTAGGCGGCGACGCTATGTCATCCGCCCAGGTCAAATCCTTGACTTCAATCTGCAACAGCTACGATTTCTCTTGCGTCTTAAGTCCTGTCCCACATTCAGTAGGTCAGGAATATGTCCTCTTCCTATTTTCTTCTTGTGCCTTTTGCCGTCCCGCTGACTGCTCCAACCATACTCCCAGCCTATCCTAGCTCACCTACTCCCGCTGGAACAACTGGGATGGTCCACGAACAACCTGACCACTGTTATACCAGTAATAGGCTACAGTGTAGCCTACTGTTACGGCATGCGTATATTAATATTGGCCTAAATTATGTACTATTTATTCTCACTCATTATTTGCTATTACACATTTGACTAAGTCCCACAAATGGACAACAAACAGCAATAGGTCACTCTACTCAGTAGCCCATATACCTGCTAGGTTTCCTAATCATATAGGCTAAATACAGTATATGGCTTCACTTATAAAGAATTTTAATAAAACATGACTAGCGATGCTCAGCATGTTGTACCGCTATGTAGACCTAGGCGTATAGCTTACAATTGATTTGCCAAGGGCGCCATCGTGTGTCGATGGCAGCAACTCACATTAAACAGAGCAGAACTAAGACATCATGTCGCTGTGTTATTACGTTATTCTTATTGTTGTATTAATAATTGTAGTAGTAGTCTACTATTAGTAATAGGCTAACTATTATTAATAATAATAGCATTCGCAAAAATCGGGCTGCTACAGGCAGTAATTACACGTTTGTTGAATGACGTCTCCCTCTGGTGGTGCACTATGAACAATACAGCAATATGATTACCATTAATTAAATAACTTACAGCAACAGCTTCCCATATGCTGATCTAATTTAAAATATGCGTTAACCCTTGTGATGTCCTTGAAAATATGGTATTTGGCCACCCGGCGGCAGACATTAGGAGGGTTAAAAGGCACGAAAAAACAACACAAATACATAAAGAAATAATTACGAAATAAATAAATACACACAGCAATGCCAATTAAAAGTCACACAAAATCATACACAATCAGATGGTGCCGCAGGGTGGCCAAATACGATATTTTTAAGGACATCACAAGGGTGAAGCACAGCAGGCACAGATGACAGAACGTGAATAGTAAACTTAGTTGTAAAGCTTTCATATTTCAATATGTATAGTCCCCCTTATTTTTCCCAATATTTGTAACACTTGTGGGCACTTTGAACAATATTTGTAAAGGCCTATTAAATTCAATGATTTAATGTTTATTTTTTATTTTTTAAATAATGTATCAAAGAAATGCAAATTACTTTATTCATATTATATTATTTATGACATTATAACTGAACAAAACAAATTTTTAAGCACAACAATGTATTAGCCATGATTGTACTCTCTACGTAGAGGTGCAGGATTTGGACATGAAAAATTAGCCCACGGTGAGTAAAAATGTCACGGAGCAAAATACACCGAGAAATTGCTTGGTTTGTAGGGTTCAGATAAAATAGGTTTCAAAAAGTCAGTTGAATATACATATACAGTACATATATACCCAAAATACTGTATCTTAGACATCTTAATTGGTCTTAAACAAAAGCTTCAAAAATTACTGTGTTACTGTATGCTCCAACTACAATGAGCATCCCAGTACTTCTTGTGTGTGTGTATGTGTGGGTGGATGTTTGTGCATGCATAAGCCTGTCACAAAATGTAGTTGTTAGTGAGGGTGGGATGCCACAACCGTGCCGCACCGACCCCAGAGACAGGCAGGCAAGAACCCCAGCATCCAGGCCTTCCCGCAGCCGCCCGAAGTGCAAAGGACCCGAGACCCCCTGTCCCGGGTACAGCCATGGGAGAGCCATGAGAGAGTCCCTAGGGAGAGCAGCAGAGAGCCGTGTCGGGAAGCTCCCCACCGCCAGGGAGAGAGAACATGGGAGAACCAGGGACGACAGCCACCCAACCCAGCCAGACGCCACCTCCCCACCCGAGTGCAGGCAAAGCCAGTATCCCCCGGGTCCCGTGACCCCGAGGCCGTTCCCGGCCCTGGACGGCGGCCCCGCCCCCCACAGACGGCCACCCCCAAGGAAGAACCCGCCCCGACAAAACCGGTCATGCGCCCCTGGCACTACCGCACGCCCTCATGGGGAGGCAGCGGGAGCCCCACCCCTGCCAAAGAGGGCCCTGGCGAGGGGAGGGGACAATGGGTCCCAGACCCAGGAAAACGCCACCCAGATGCTGGAGGTTGACCCCGACCCCTGGGTCCAAAGTGGGCACGTGCACCAGGGAAGCGAGTCTTCTCCCACCCGACCCACCACAGACTAGGCAGGGCAGACACCAACCCCACTGTGCCCCCAGCACCCTGGGGCTCCAGGGGCAAGAGACGAGGCCAATGAGACCCCCCCCCCCCACACACACACACACCCCCGACCCGCCTCTGTGAATGTATTGAGCATGTCGTGGCTTGTGAGGTGTTGTGTGGTGGAGTGGAGATAAGGTGCATGGTAACTAAGGTGCAGGTTAAATTGGAGGGTAGTTGTGACCCGGGCACCCCACAACTGGCAGGTTGTGGAGCCTCCCAACGTCACCCTCCCACCCC
>JAODUG010085556.1:0-12357 GCA_027564795.1 Aphredoderus sayanus
CTATTTTCAATGAAGATTTAGTCTTCAGTTGAGATAAAACTGACGATATAGCATCATCTACGTTTACCTTTGTAGGAGCCGCCGTTATTTTCAAGTCGCTTTCTCTGTCGTCACACCTAACGACGACGCTGATTTAACAGTTCAGATGTTACTCGAACTACAATCGCCTTGATCCAGGTCTTTCCAGACTGATTCACGCAGCGAAAATAAATTGAAGCTTGCGAGATTAGGATGGTCACGCGAGGCTAGAACTGATGTGCTTCCGAGGCTAGAACTGATGTGCACAGATCACAAAACTCACGGCTCGGATCAATTTTTATAATAATTTTATCAACAAATCAGATTGTATGCCTATAAACAACCATACTGATGTAACTTTGCTTTCCATGTACAACCCCAATTTCAATGAATTTGGGATGTTGTGTAAAACGTAAATAAAACCAGAATACAATGATTTGCAAATCCCTTCCAACCTATATTCAATTGAATACACTACAAGATATTTAAATGTTCAAACTGATAAACGTTACTGTTTTTTTTTGCAAATATTCACTCACTTTGAATTTGATGCCTACAACATGTTCCAAAAAAGGTGGGACAGTGGTAACAAAAGACTGGGAAAGTTTAGGAATGCTAAAAAAAAAAAAACACCTGTTTGGAACATTCCACAGGTTAACAAGTTAATTGGAAACAGGTGAGTGTCATGATTTGGTATAAAAAGGAGCATCCCCGAAAGGCTCATTTATTCACAAGCAAGGATGGGGCAAAGTTCACCACTTTGAACAACTGCATGAGCAAACAGTTTAAGAAAATTTCTCAAAGTACAATTGCAAGGAATTTAGGGATTTCATCATCTACGGTCCATAATATCATCAAAAGATTCAAAGTATCTGGAGAAATCTCTGCACGTATGCGGCAAGGCCAAAAACCAACATTGAATGCCCGTGACCATTGTCAGTTAACACAGTTCGTTGCTACAAGTTAAACTGCAAGTTAAAACTCTACCATGCAAAGCGAAAGCCATATATCAACAACACCCAGAAACGCCACCAGCTTCTCTGGGCCTGAGCTCATCTGAGATGGACTGACGCAAAGTGGAAAAGTGTTTTTAATAAACCAATGCGATGGAAATGCATACTGTACAAATAACACATTTTGCCTAGTTTTAACCCCAGCTGCCCCTCCACCTCAACCATATGATCCGACAGTGTTGTCAAACATAAGAGGTATGTTATGTGTGTGGTTCTACATAATTAAACTGTGCTAAAACATGCATATCATCAACAAGACACTGTGTGTAAACTTCATGTATGTGGATAACTGTCCAATCCAAGAATGGTCACGAACTGTATATTCAAACACCACATTTTTAAGTACTGCAATGTGTATTTATTTGCGCGTGTATTTTATTGTGCATCGATAAATAAAGTGGTTAACCGTCCTGTTGTCCTTTGGTTTCAAATGTACTACCTTATAGTGCCAGACGATGGCACCACCTGATTGTGTCTGATTATGTAGTTATCTTTAGTGTCAGTGCTGTGTGCATTTATTTCTGTTATCCTCGGGTTTCAAATACACACCTTGTTGTGCCAGCAGTGCACATCATGTCTGTGTAAGCTGTAGAATTTTAATTGCTGCCTTCTATCTGCCACAAAGAGGTAGTGCGTTTGACCCAGAGGATAACAGGAGGGTTAAATAAATACAAATTCCTCCTTGTCCTCTCCTGGACAAACTCTTCCATGTACAGCCTTCTCATAAGATCACACTGTTCTATAACCCTAGCCATACAGCAACAAACAGAAGGCGTTTCATCAACAGTGAACTGGGACTTAATTGGGTCTTATCCATTGCATGACTTACAGCCCAATAGAACCACGTGGACCCAAATCCCCCTCTGAAGGATTAATACCATACAAACTGATCCTAACAAATAAATTACTTATTTATGCTGAAAATATTTCAGCAGTCTAGAGTTGCCAATACTGTACACCTTCGCCTTGCCATCTTGTAGGTGTTACAGCTACCACAGAGCGTAAACACAGCTGTGTATGGGTTTTGGACAATATTTTCAATGAAAAATTGGGCCATACCCACCTGGTGCTAACTAGCAGGCTGGATAGCTTTGTGAATTCCATCCCATTTGGATAGATGTTGTAAAGGATGCCAGACAGAATGACAATTGATCATTAACATTACAGCATTATTAGTCCAGTTGATACTGTAGATCGAATACACCTTTACCAAAACAATTGCCAAAAAATGTGGAGGCTAATGCTATCCTTTCAAATGCCAGTCAGGATAATCACATTACATAGCAACAGCCACTGAACTGGAGTATAGCCACAGTGAGCTGTGGCCAAATTCAACAGATCAATAGAGTTTAGACTACGCCTACTATATATGACTCTATTTGCAACATTTCCCAAATGCAAACTGTACTCAGAGTGTTCCAAGGATCATAATAGAATGGGCAAGCAGCTGGTCCTCTTGGTTAAACATGAACAAGCTGCTCTTTGACAGGATTGTCACTCACTGTAGATGGCATTGATGCCTCCACTCAAAAAAAAAAAAAAAAAGGAGGTGGTGGTGTCTTAAAGAGATAAAAGCTACAAATATTAATGTGAAAGCCTCCAAATAAATAATAACCTACAGATAACACAACCATTTGTATTATAGCTGATGAAGGTAAATATAAGATCAAGCATTGCAAGATCAATATATTGAAGTAATGTTTGCTTCACAAACGTATGTGTGGTATTTTGCAGGTGCTGCAACAAAAAGATACATAAAAACATGCTAATAATATGTCATACAATTAATTTTTATGTATTTGTTGCCAGGAACCTTTTTCTATCTACAGCAAGTTATTTTCTCTCAGCCTTTTCATTTCCTAAAATGTTTTATGGGTATGGCAGGTATGGTACTATATGTAAAAGTGGTTTATAAACTGGTAGTAACTGCCTATGGATAATGTGTTTATCTCACCTAAAACACCCAACTAAAATGGAAGGAGCAAAGTTTTATAAGTTCACAAACCTGGACCTTGTGGTTATGAAAGTGAGCATCTTAAACAACACGCATGTTGGTCTCTTTGTAGTCTGGGCTAATACTAGATTCTTGCTTGGGACACACAGGCAGTGATCTTCTTACCAAGACCGTCAATTGACACCACTACTACTGTAAGTGCTGTCGGCACTGCTGAGAATCACGGTGAAAGGGCGTGCCTTTCACCATTCAACAAACCAAACCAGACTGTAGCTGCCAACGTCAGATAAAGAGTTAGGGGAAGGGGAGTAGCGTAGGAGTAAGAGAGAGGTGACAGAGGTAGGGGTAAGAGACTGATATTGAGCCCAGGGGAGAAAGACCGATGATAGAGAAAAATACAACGAAACTATGCCCTCAAAATCCATTGTAATGCTGTTTGCTATGGTGACCTCCCATAAATCACTAACGGAATGGGTATATAAAGAGGGTGACCAACTGTTTCTCTTTGAAGCATATTGTTTTGCAAATAGCCTTCAATACTAAAGGCTAAATACTAAATCTGGCCTAGTTCATAGAACACCTAATGCAGACAACACTGGCATTTTAATGTACAATTACTCAGTTAGCCTATCATTTTCAGCAACATAAAATAAAAAAATACATCTAAATATCCTTGCCATCTGAACTAGCCCATTATGCATTTATGTTCAAAATTTCAACCTGAGAGAGTGACCTTTGGACACTTTGCTCTACAAGTATATTTATGAGACTAGATTAGACTAGAAGGCCACTATAACAAACAACAAATTGCCATGTTGTGAATTGGTAATGAGAGGCCTAGGGAAAGCAGGAAATAAATCTGTGGTCCCTCATAGCTTGCCACATCAACACTAATGAAACGCTTACCATCATCAACCAACACATTACATTGATGGCACTTACAGAACAGCACAACACTATTTAAATAGACACCACTGATCCTCCCTAAATAGTTTCTTCTTCTGCCTCCCTCTATGATAGCAACAGTACTGTACATCATGTTTCCAGCAAAATCTAAAATTACTGGCCTGTCAAATACATTAGTGAAAGGTTTTACAAATACTGCACATCAAAAGGTTTTCAGGCATACCAACTGGGGCTTGGCTTGTATGTATATTGCAAGTAATTGCTACAAAGAGCAATTGCTTGTCTGGGTTGCAGATTGTCTCTAAAGCAGTATTCCACAGGGAAGTGTGACTTAAGTTAGAGGGGAAAAGAGGAGAAAAAATGGGAAACACAAATAAAGAACATTTCACCTCCGCAACCTCCATTAGGCTACATTATATTTGAAAACATCACCTGGCTGACTGCCATATTAACCCAGCTCCTTACATGCCCCATTGGGATCACCTAGCCCTCTGTTAGCTGTGCAGTTTATTCTCATTATCCCTGCCACACTACAGTCCCTATTCCACCGCAGACTGCAAGTGGTCTAGGAACTTTAGACATAAATATTAGCCCAGGCATATCATGGTCACTTTTTCAAGCTGCACCCTGTGACAGTCGTGAAGATTATGCAAATGAAAAAGTTGTAAGTGTGTTTGATGGTAAGCATTATATCAGAATACGTCCTGTTTGCTTGGGGTCTGCCTGTTTCATTTAACGGCTGAAACACTGAAGGCAGCATCTCCCTTCTGTGACATAAAGGTGCAACTTTCTTCTGTAATTACATCCATCCCTGTGAACCGAACATTCTATTCATTCACATGTACTTTGGGATGAGTAATTGTGCGTGAGACTAATCCATTATTGAATCAAACCCTCTTCTTCTGTTCATTTAAATGTGACATTGTTTTCTATGTGATTAGCATTATAATTAATATAATGCAAAAGTTTGGAAAACACTGTAAAGAAGACGCTTGCACAGCACAGAACAACCGTAATGATGTCACAGTCAGCTTTAGCAGAATCCGCAATACCTCTATGGGACTCGCAGAAGATTTTGTTGACAAATCAGTTACGTCCTGTATGCTCTACTGCAATAGTTCCATACACATACCACAGTATAAGATATGTTGCTCAATACCAGTATTGGGCCTTATCTGGTTTAGGACAAAGCACAGACATCTGAACAAAGATCAATCACAAAAAATGTTTGGCAAGTTGTGGATGTATATTTCACATGGACAAAAGATGATGACAAAGTCTGTGTGTCATTCAAATTTGACAAGCTGTTAGTACAATACAGTGACAATAGATTTGAAAGATAATGTTGAGTAAAACATAAATGTACTGTAGCACATCTAAAGATTCCATACATCAGTAGCCTATACATTGTAGGCAAGGTGTTGCTTATAAAACTTTAATAATAACATTATTTTGTTAAATTCCATCAAGACATTCCATAATTAAAAGTATATTGTTAACTATCATCTCAGAATAAACATCTGGATATCTCAATATTGAAATTTGAATTCAAATTAATATATTGCATTGCAGCGATGTCATCCTGAGAATTGGCGCAATTTTAATCATTTTGGTTTAACTCAAGTGCGCGCACAGACGCGTGCATGCGAGTGAGCACGGTCCATATGACCTCGCAGCAGCCAACCAAATGTCAGGCAAACGTCAAGAAACCGACTGCGACCCAAAAGATGTGGTACGGATGGTAGAGGATTACGTCATCGAAAAAGAATAGGACGTTTCATTACAGCTAACCCAGCATCGATCCTAAACTATGCAATGAACGGGCATTGACTATCACACCAGTTATGTCGAATCATGTATTCCTGTTAAACGGTACGATTATGATTCATGTCCATAAAAAGTGGGTCGCAAATATTGCACACACATTCAATAGGCCCTCTGGAGTGGCATTTCTAGAATGTAACATGAAATGAGTTATGTCGCAATATGCAATGCTCGGCAATAAATGTAACCTATTAAGATTATCTAGTTTTGTTTACAAAATAAAAATGGGCTAGATACAGTGAGATGTAATAAATGCACATTTGCTCCCATACAAGGCTGTCTTAACATTACATATCAACGAGCATCATGAGTTCCATGATCTGTGGCATGTGATCTTATGTATGAGCGAAGGAATACAGTAAAATAGAAAACGATAGAAAATGCGTGTACTGTACATATCAAACCCCACAGAAGAATGGGTAACAGTTTACACCATGTAACGTATACAACACAGTTGTACAGTACTGTCAATTCAGTATATAATATGGAGCGCAATACAAGCTTTCCAGCATGACCTAACCTGTCTCAAAGAACACGAGTCGTATAACGTACCCCTCTAAAATTATTAAATACACAGAATCACTAAGCATAGCGGATGACGGTTTCACAGCTCTACCGTACTGTTCAAAGTAAACTGAATGGGATTGAATGGGCTAAGTAACAGCTAGCTTAAAAACAAGCTACTCCGCCAGTGGCTAGGATATTTCATTCTTATAATTAAAAAACAAGGGTTTACACCATCTCAACTCAAACATGCCCCGTGTGGAATTCCAAGATGCCAATTCAATGCAACGTTACCACGACATAACTGACCCTTATTAGCTCGCTCGGGGAACTTGCAAAAAAAGTGACAGTGCTAAGCTAGCTAGCTAACGTTAGTCAATGTGTCTTCTCACCGTCATAAACTGTTCCAGGGGCGTCCAGTTTTTAAGGAATGGGGTTTTTGCTGTAGGAGGAAAGGGGTTCGTGTCTGGGTGATACAGTACACCCTGAACATCCAAGTTCAGTTCACCCGCTGTGAACTCTGCCGACGAAACCTGAGCATCATTTTCATCACTCGGGAGAGCCAGCCGCTGCTTCACACACATCCGACAGCGCGGCCTCCTCCTCCTGCCTGGATCCTGCCACTCGCTCCGCGACGACGAATAATCCACCTACTGTAGAAGCCCCCGCAGTAACCATGGGCTAGACACAACTACCAGTTGTCATCAGGCCGATAAATTCAGAAATGTGATCCCTCGCGCGTGTACAAAAAATAATATATGACCAGCATAAATGTTAAAATGCAAGGATTTCACACAGCAGAATAGACCGTTTTTGTGTCTCTGACTTTTCCAAAAGCTCAGCTCGTCCGTTGTCAGTGCTCTGTCTCTGCAGCTGCGTGTCTGCCTTGCAGTACAGAGCAGTATAAACAGCAGAGCAACGTAATGGCGCAATCCTAGCGCCACTAGTGCACAGGGGCGGGACCGGGACTAATAAGCTGGAGGCGCGGTATTAGGTTCTTCATTCTATGGATTTTTAAAGAAAAGAAAAGAATGCAGAACCTACAGCTGCGGAAAACAAAAGCCATATTTGATTACGTCAATGGCAGCTATCATGATCCGCAGTTCATTAAACACAAAAGGTGTGAAGGGACTACAGACTATACAGACTGACATAACATGGATTAGTAGCAATAAACAACAATTATCTATTGACATGCATTACATTAGAGGTTTTGTTAACGAGCAAATGGGAAAATGAGATGTTATAATATAGCTTATAAATCATGTTCAAAACATATGCTACTGTGGGACTATAGCCTACTATGTCCATCCTGCAAATACCCAAATAAAAAGCCCTTTATTCTCCCAATTTGAATGCCGACAAATATTGGTGTCAATACAAGGATCTGCCTCCTTGGTCAGGTGACATAAAAGCTGGAAAATATTGAATGAGAGATTGACTAAAAGATGAATGGCACTGACTGCCTTAAAACAGTGCAGAATAGTCCTACATATTAGAATAATTAATCACAATGAATGTTTTGCCATATGACTGTAATTTAGACAAACATAATTATTGGAATACGATTAATGATAACATAATGAATTGTAGGCCACTACAAATATGCAAATATTAATAACGTAATCTTGTCATTCTTCAGGGATCAGCGAACAATGGCTATACTGCCCCTACGTGGCCTGAATTAGTAATTATTCATAGTGTATGCCTAGCAGTAGTGAAACGAAAACATTATGTCCAGTGTTATTACATTTTTATCTGAAAATCTGCTCTATAGTCAGATTGGACAAGCTTACAATGTCTATCAAAATTGATGGACACATTACTTCATTAAATGTAATTGACCTATATACTGTAGCCACAAACTGCTGTTTTTCTTGTGTAAAACATTAATGATTTGCTTGTTTTGTTTGGCAGTGCTTCAGAAATGGTGTTATGGTGCAGTATGTACTGTAACTATTTTAATAGAATACATGAATTAGCCTTAAACTCACATAACTGATAAGGTATCATCTTTTTCCACAGTGATATACGCGTTTCTGACAGCAATACGTGTGTCTATATTTAGTTGGCCCACAGGGTACAAAAGCTAGAGTTGTAATTAGAAACAGCTTATCTGAACCTCATCAATATACAAATAATATAGAAGACCCCAAACAGCACTATATGAATAGTTATGGGACCCAACAAGCTGTAAATTAAGATAAATATCAGTAGATAAATAATATATAAGGTCATGGAAATAATCAGTAGTATGCTAATGTGTATGTTATGGTTTAAACTTCCGTACTGTACAGCAGATTAGTGCAAATCTTTAAATCACTCAATTACTGAAAAATTATATTACCAAAAACCTACACTTTTCATCAAATCCTTGTTCAAGTGTGTCAATGACATGTACAAAAACAAACAACATAAAATGTGCTTCTGCATTTTTTTTTTTTTTTAAACATAAAATTTTCTGTGTTGTAGAATTATAAACGGAATTGCTTAGTATGCTTTTGATGCCAATGCATACTATTAAATAGTAAACACTACACAGCCAGTACAACCAATAAGATGTCCATTTACACCCAAGGTCTCTCACACAAGCGCTTCATGCTTTCTCCTCTTTCAGCAGTCTTAGGAGGCCGTCCCTCCTGGATGTGTAGGGTGCATGCTTCAGCTGCAACACGTGAGCAGGGAACAGGTTCCCGCTGGGTGCGTACATCTGCTCTCCCTTCTGGCCCATGAGAGCACGCAGCGCCTTGTTCCTGGACAGGACCTTGTCGTAGAACTCCACCCCACCCATGGCGTAGTCACGCGACACCCCCGCCGCCCGCCTGTCTGAGCTGTAGTCAATCCACTGGCCGACAGCGTCTGAGGTGAGGAAGTAAGAGACGCCACCCAGCGCCAGCGAAAGCAAATTGGCTGCTCCTCGGTACAGCGCTGGGCCTGCATGGAGCCCGAACATCTGCTTTAGAACCACGCTATACACCCAAACGCCGCCCAGGCACGCCGGGGCAACAGCGGCGCTCAAAATCGGCCCGCCAAAATCCAAGCGGGCCACCTCCCGTGCTATGGCAAACTTCTGTGCCTCTGGAGAGAACAGCAGCGCCTCCTTTAGGGCGCTGCCGATATCACTGGTCCACTCTAAGGCCTTGCCGTTGATGAAGATGGTGCGGTTAGTGATTCCCCCAGAATCATCTGCTGTGCTGTTGAAATTGGCTGGGATGCCAATTTGAGCTCCAGCTGGAAGCCATGGGACCCCAGCACCAACCGGATGGAACCCAAAAGAGGCAAAGGAAGAGTAACGTTTGGGTGAGCTGATGCCATAGTCCTTCAACACCTAAAATAACCATAACAAATTCAATACAAGTGTATAAGACTGAATGTTTTTCTTAGATATTTTTTTAAAAGCTTTAGGCTATATTATTAGTATTATTATTATTAAACAACTTACAACATATAAAAACACATTAACACACATCACCTCCTTGAAGACATCCTCTAGCTTTTCAGAGAGGCTAACTTGTTCTCCTTTGTACCAAGCTTGGTAGAGCTGGCGGTATGAAATATCGGGGAAGATGTGGTAAGACATGTTAGCTATAAAGACTCCGCCACAGCTTGCAATGAGGAGAGGGGTACGGTACTTTTGAAGAAGCACTGCATACTTGAGAAATGATGCCATGTCGTTGCTGTTGATTTTTGCTTACGTGCAGAAAACGATTCTCAAAGTTGCTTCGAGTTTCAGGTGGTATCTGCAACAGAGGTAGTAAAGTTCAAAATAAAAGACATGAGTATGCAAGTTAGCATATAATACGGTGTAGTACTGTGTTTTCAGGGATAGGTCTTTCTGAAAGATATTTCTGATACTTATAAAGTTAACTTATAAAGAGAAGCCATACAGATTAATAAACTAATTTAAGGATTTAATATCATAATATACATTAACCTAGATAAAATGTTACTAGCCCTGTTTGTAATAATTTACAGAGTAATGCACAGGACACAATTTATAAACAGACGTTTTCTATATAGCCCATTTTCTCAATATTCATGTTAAATTAGTCTTAATTAAACATTGCTTTAGTGCACCAAACATTATTGGAGCTGACTTCAGCTTCACTGTATGGTGAAGGATTCACCATAGAGAGCACTGCATCATAAATGTACAACATGTCCATTGTGTACTGTGAAGTGACTTAAGGGTATGAATGATTACACTTGGCAGTACACAATAGACTCCCTTTATTTAATATATGCTAAAACGTTCACCCTCCTGACAGACTAGTGGCTCCAATATTAGATTTCCAGCCCTGAATACAAATATATTTGCTACTGGTAATCTAATTCAACTGTTTTATTTATTTAAAAACGAATTATATTGCTCATATAATATATAAGAAACGTTTTTTTGTATTTATTTTTTGTTCATTAACACCCCTACCAAGACTCCTCTGAGTGCATTGACAGCATGTTTGCAAAATGCTACAGCACACTACTGTTAACTGCTAACAGCAGGCAACACAAATAAACAGTTGACTAACAGTACTTCAATATCGTATAGGCTGTACGATCATCACAGCTATGTACACATTTGCTATTAATAAAACACATTGTGTTTTATTGTGCAATGTGTAATATGTTCTATATTTCAATCATACACTCACATGTCCTGGAAATCATTGGAAGGACAGCTGAACGCCGGAAAGAGTGTTAGTTGTCGTTATGTCGTTATCCGGCAGATTTACGACACTATGCTTTTTTTCATCCAGTCTACTGTGGAGCCGTCTACTCACAGTAACAACAACACTATTCTACACAATTCTTTCGAAGTATCTGCACGATCCTGCAGTGTGTCCGAGTTACTAAACCAGACTTTGCAAATAGTATACGTTATTTGAGCTATTTGGAATTTCATAATGCTAAGTACGTGCACCATTATAAGATTCGACAATTCTAAAAGACAACAGAATAATCCAATTAATACATAAACAAAATGGTTCGAAGCCCAATAGTGTACGTGAGATGAAAATGTCATAAATGAACCGTGTACCCATGACTAGTCCCACACGGTCCAAGACAACCTAGAAAGCAGAAGAGACCTGAAAAAAGGGAACATGCATTAAGCAAGCATCTTACACTACATCTGTGCTCTAAAACCACCTTAGCGTAGCTGTGAAAGGTAGAAGAAGTATGTGTTCTTAATGTAATTATTTCATATTTGCATTTGAATTATCATAATTATGCCATAATTCCACTGTATACAATGTAATTACGGCATAATTATGTAACATTTGGACTATTGCCACAAACATAGGGTAGCAGTTTAATGTATTTGTTTTTTGCAATCATGTATTTTCTGAGTCTCCAACTCAGTGAGAATTTGTATTCTAATAAAAAATGCTGGAACCAGCTATGCAGAACCTGATTTCCAGTCAGCTGGTTGAATTGTGTAGAGACAGCTAAGGAAGTGAAAGCTGAGTAGTGTGCACTGACAACATGCAAGAACTTAAAGGATAGATTAGATTGAAGGTGTACAGTAGGTGGTAATAAAATAGTGAAGTATACACATTTACTACTGCCAGTGATATGGTTTCATGTTGGCAGGTACATGCTTGCCATCTAACAATACATTGACATTGTAGGCCATGTTTTTCTTATTGAAGATACACATTTGACAAAAATGTGTTTTTGTATTGAACAAATGAAGAACAAGAAGAGGCATTCATTATGCTAATTCAGAAGAACACCTATGTTTAAATAGCCTGGTGTAACCAGATCCAAAATGAACTTTGTGAATAGGGTCTGGACACTTTAACAGCCTTTAACCAATTGACAGCTGTTTGTATCTCTTCATCAGTTCATCTAGCTCTACCATTTTAAAACATATGATTTATTTCAGTGTCAAGCTCACCCCCATGCACAGCATGCTAACCTTAACCTAACGTAATTCAAATATACTTTAGCAAGTCAGTACTAATATATTCATGTAGAAATGTGTTCTCAAAGCATCAACGATAGCATGCAGTCCATGTTTTCCCACCGTTCCCTTTTCCCCAGTCCATGTCTTACCCAACCTCATGTTGATTGTTTAGTGGTTTCACCTGGCCCTCATTGTTCCCTGTCCAATCGTCTGTGTTGTCTTCCTGTATT
>JAODUG010085565.1:0-12357 GCA_027564795.1 Aphredoderus sayanus
CATTTCGGCCGCTTGTACCCGGGATCTTGATCTTTCGGTCATGACCCAACTTTCATGACCATAGGTGAGGGTAGGAAGGAAAATTGCCCGGTAGATCGAGAGCTTTGCCTTCCGGCTCAGCTCATTTTGGTGTTAGCAGTAACTCACTAGCCGACATGAATGTCGCGGGTATAAAACATTTCAATGGTAACAGCTAGCTCCCAACTTGAAGCGCCAAATGGAGCTCATGACATCAGTATGGTATCACGAGGACAGAGAGCTCCACCAATCAGGGCTGTCCCTGTTACACTTTAGGATTGTGGGTACTGTAGTAGTTCTCTGTGACATCGCAAATAAATCACAAAGTTAATCTCATCTCATGAAGACTTGTGTCTTCTATAGGAGCGTGTACCATCGCTTCACAATCTTGTAGCTGTTTGGCTTGATTCCAGGCATAAAACACAAGGATTTCCCAAAAAGTCAATGGAGAAAATTAACAGGAAATTTGCTTCGGGCACCACACTGTTGCACTCTAGAGAACACTGCAGCTTACAGATGGTACTACCACATTTCATTGGGTTTGTTGTCTCAGCACATTTCTTTGTATCGCAGCATGCTGCGATTTTGTACACTACCTGAGCAGACCAATAGAGGGCTGTGGGATGCCAGATGTGCATACAAGATCTGTATGCTAGGATGCTAGAGAGAGAGAGCAGAATTCTGTAGTAGTAGTTATATATTATATGTTTAATTATGTTTAATAAAAGAAAAAGTAGAGTAAATAGCTCTTGGCAGCATACACATGCAAACTACTGTATATACACATTTTGAAGTCCATTGGGATTCAAGTCTTTTTGTGTCTTAGTTGACCAGATAAGTGCTTTCTATTTGTTTAGTTTGATTTATTTAGCTTATCAATCTCTTTTGCAACCAATGTTTGCTTTTCTATAGGTTTTCTATATTTTCTGTGTTATATTGTTTAGATCTTTATTAATTTGAGTCAGTTAGTCTCTATCACGAAAGAGATTGACAGAAATTATGCTCAGATTAGTAAGGTTGTCGCCAGTGTTAAATTACATTGGTTAGCTCACTAGATTTATTGTTGCGCTTGTAACACAGATTGCTGACTCTGACCTTTACAACATTCTATAAATGTTTGGCTCAGTGGACTGAATCATATATACTTATGATTTAAAATACCTGCATATGTAAGATTTAGTAACAAATAACTTTAAGTATAACGTTTAACTTAAAAGAGTGGGAGAATCATTGTTCGCTTGGGGAACTGGTAACACTATTAACCATAGGATTTACACAATACTTAAATATAGAAGAATTTGTTATAATTGTGGAGAATGAAATGTTGAACTTCTACAACAACTTCTGAACAATCTATCCATCTCATAGGTTATTTCTAAAATATAAATAATTAGCCATAGCCTACTGAGCCTATTGTTACATTGTAATTGAACAGCAATCGAAAAAATATACCGTATGATACTGATATCCAGGAAATCTAAACAATTTAGGTCTAGGTTTTTAGGTTTAGGTCAAATACTGCAAGTGAAAAATGCATAAAAGTGCATTGTAATGCATGTATAAGATATATGTGCATCCAAATGTAGGTAAATAAAATTGAAATGAAAGCAAGATGAATACAAAATAATATATAAACACAAAAAACATCAGAGTGTATTAAAACATGAATGGGAGACAGACAAAGGAATGAAATCCCAACGAAAAGTAGCTCGGAATTTTACCTGAAAGCAAGGCAGTAAATTGGCTACACGATCATTATCTAGCCTATATTACACACAACAAAGATCGCACAGCAAATATAAGAAACTTTGATCGCAAAAAAATACTAATCTGTTGTCGTTTAGTAGGCTAATGTTAACGAATAGGCCTATTAATAGCGCCACATGAACCTTTAACCGTTGTGATGTACTCCGAAATCTTGTATTTGGCCACATGGCGGCACCATCTGATTGTGTATGATTTGTGTGTTTTTCAATTGTCATTGCTGTGTGTACTTATTTCTTTATTAATTATTTCTTTATGTATTTGTGTTGTTTTATGTGCCTTTTAACCGTCCTGTTGTCCTTGGGTTTCAAACACGCACCTTGTTGTGCCAGCAGTGCACATCGTAACTCTGTGTAAGCTGTAGAATTAGGTTTAGCGCCTTCTATCTGCCACAAAGTGCAAGTAATTTGGGTCATTTTGACCCTGAGGACATTACAAGGGATAGTCTAATTTTAACACTAAACACTACTCAGTGAAGTACAAATAGAATAATATGGTTTAAGAAGACTTATTTTGCGTGCACAAATGAATATAAATACACGTATTCACATTCTCATCATGGATGCTGACGTCACTGAGGTTTGGGAATATGTCAGAGCAAAGCAAACTTCCATGTTTTTGTCACCTCCTCAAATACAAATTATATTTATATATTTTTGCAACCTTTGAATAGCCTATAACATAATAATCACAACAATTACACCATTGTGTCAACCACTAACCATTTTAAGTGTAGGGGGAAATATATATTCGCAACATCTGGGTTTGAACCACTGAAAGAAACCAAATCTTCACATTTAAACCACAAACCTTTACTGGGTGAGCCAATTCAATCATACATTTACCATTACTGACTAGCCTACATTCGAAGCCCTTTTACATTAGCTTGTTCATTAGATACAAAAAGCAGTAGCAAACTGCTCGGACTAGTTAAACGCCACCTAGCGATAATTGTCTGTGACAAAAGCCAAGAGATGCAGTGGTGACATTTGTACTTCACTTTGACCAGTCCAAGCTACTAACTGTCTATGATGGAACTGCTGGCTGTCTTCACCTGCATCTGAAAGGTCAGCTACAGCACACAAGTAGTTCAAGGTCCACGTAGCCATGCCCAAGACTTCCTAAAGCAAAATGTATTCCTCCAAGTACAGTAGTGTTGACATGCACAATGGCTCATTTTCTCTCCAACACAGTAGTAAGTTCTCTGCATCTCTGACATATGCACCATGATGGTTGTCCTTGGACAGGTGGTACCAACTGGCTGATGACATATAACACCAGGCTGCTGTCCCGTGTTAAGCATTGCTCCAACACTTGCCTGATTTCAATTTGTAGAATTTGCCCCTAGAAGTAAACATAAGATAAATAGTAAATAATGATATTTACTGAGGCTCATAAATATCACAGCTAACAACAGCTATTAGGGGCAATGGGAGTTGGTTATATGGAACATTACTACTGAGGTTACGCTACTTACACGTTCACATTCAGTCCTCTAATATTAAATGTTCAACACAAGGTCCTTGGGTATTTGGCCCACATGACGCCCTCGATCTGTTCCTTCTTCTGTTCTTCCTGTCTGCTCACGTTGGGGGTGAATTCATCATTTAAGAAAAAGGAAAAAGGTCACATTTTGCAAATTGACAAATGTAAATACGATGATATTTTAGTGTCTTACTTTCCCATCTATGTTGCTGAAATAATATGCTAGTGCAAATGTAGCCTTGCCTACATTCATATACGTTACTTTTTAATCATACAGTTACACTTGAATATATTAACAGAATTGATGACCACGGTTTTAGAAAGTATATCCAGAAAAATGTCACTGCATGTTAATCTAGCTATGTAGACATTAGTTTACTGCTTTCCGGTGTATGAGCCATGCGGTTAAGCTTACATCTTCTGTTGCCGACTTGCCGTGGGGTGGTTGGTACTTGCTAGGTTGCACGTTCACAGCAGCCTGCTGTACGGGGAGGAGCTTTGGAGGCATGTCTGGGGCGCAGCGGAGAGGGAGGGGGTGGGCCTGGAAGGTGTACTATACTGTGCCATATGATCAAAATATCATATCCCGATGTAGGTCATTTTATATCACAAAATGTTCTGTAAATGTTCTGAATTCATATTTTCAGCGCCCCCCACCCCTGAACCACAGTGCCACCAATGATCAATGACAGCAAAACTCAGTAGCATCTGTTACACACTGAGCTCAAATAAACAAATATAGTCTCTACAGCGTTTTGCTGTATTTTATGATCGCCTTACTAACGCGACCGTAATCCATTATAGAACTACTGTAAATAAAACATGCAACCATGGCGATCATAGTGTTGAGAAACCTGCTTGAAGTGTCTTTAAGATAACAACTCATCTGAAATATTAATTCTAGAAACATGCCAGACATTAAAACTAAATACAAAGGTAGGGAATTTAATCTAACATTTTCACAGTGGTGGTAATAGGCTACCTCTTTGGCTCTGTAGTTATGTCCTGAACATAATGTCCATGTGTTTGTTTACTTTGCAGCAGTAGCACTGATGCACTGTGGAAAAAATACAACTTGCTAAACTTGTTAAACACAATCGATCATAAGACTACAGTATGAATCTGCCTCATCAATTTTTCTCTGATCACAAGCTGCTATTGGTTGTTGATAATCTCTCCGTTTCACCGCGGGCAGGGCCCACTCCCCACATAACACACGCATTGAAACACACGCATTGAAACACACGCATTGCAACACACGCATTGAAACACACGCATTGAAACACACGCATTGCAACACACGCATTGCAACACACGCTTTGAAACACACGCATTGAAACACACGCATTGAAACACACGCATTGAAACACACGCTTTGAAACACACGCATTGAAACACACGCTTTGAAACACACGCTTTGAAACACACGCATTGAAACACACGCATTGAAACACACACAGAGCTCAGCGGAGGAGAGAGAGAGGGCGGATGGCGAGTTGACCAAAACGACACTTATGTTACTGTAAGTGCAATAAAAGCCAACTAGAGTAATGTATTAATGTAATCCGCACAATATATGGACAGACTCCAAATTATGAAAATAATCATTGCAGTAAATGGTCTCATTTGCATCACAACGATATAAATGATGGAGCCTAATATGAAACGACCACTGTTGCCTTGCTGATGTCGAGGCGAACAATAATGAACCCCCATTCCGCCTCCAGTATCCTTCAGTCAGAACAGCGAATGTTCAATATTAAGGCCTTGAAAACACTGGAAAATAAAAAAGGGCTTCTGGTTCAAAACGATATGGTTGTAAAGCCATAGCCTATGCAGTATGTCAGCACACTACGTGGAATAAAGGGAGGGTTAAGCAGTGGCTCATTTGCATTAAAACAAAAGACTGAAAGCGACTGTATTCTGAGGTCAGGTTTATAATGGGCCTAATACAGTGCTATTCCACTTTCATTTCTAGAAGTGCATTTTTATACATTGCATTGAGACCTGAGGAAACTGTGGGCATGGCATGTCCACTTTAACACATTCCTCACAGAACGCTCCATTTTGCAACACAGCCTTTGTTTGTCTCTATTTGTGTATTTTGACCCCATCTGGTCTGCTCTGTGTGACACCAGAAGGTCCCCACAAGTCCTGTTAATGAGGATTAAATGATGTTATCACCATGTGTGTGTGTGTGTGTGTGTGCATGTGGATCTTGAGGGGGAATAAAGGGAGATCTCACCACCTCTGTTCACACACAAGTTACCTTGTACCACGCCTGCTTAATTGGAGATCTGCATGTGTGTGTGTGTGGTATTCCTGTTTTGTGTCTGAATTGAAGTGTGTGTATTTACTGCACGGTTGTTTATTGGAGTGTATATATATCGGTGTGTTTATGTTTGTGCGTTTATTCATGTTTGTTTATATGGCTCTACTGCCAACCATATGCTAACATGTACTTGCCCGCAAAATAATGTGATAATTGGATACCAAATGTTTGGAAAACAAAAACTTTTCCTGTAAACATATGCTGCCCCTGTTTGGTTATTTACTTTGGTAATAGATTTTAAATGGACAACCACAGATTTGTCCCATTGTTTTTTAACACCCCAATAAATATTGAAATTATGACATATTTGGTACTGCAAACTGGCATGTTTTGTTTGAAAACTAGTCTAGCTAGTCAAATATTACATTTAAATAACTTTAACTTAACTATAGCATAAATATAACTACAGGTTATTTATAATAGTTGATATAGGTAATAGGCACTAGCCTACTCCCTAAACCTAGCCTAGGCTACATAGAAACACGATTGGGTGTAATTTAGTGCTTCCTTCTGAGCAATACAATGTGATATACTTGTTTAGTGTAACTGCTATAGTAAGGGTCTAATCAACAAACAGAATGAGGGAGTCTATCTGGCAAATGACTGCTTGGCAAACAACACTGCTTGGTTTTTACCCCTGCCCCTTTGCTACACTATTTGTTCGATCCAACTGTTGTAGTTATATAACGTTGTAGCTCGCCTGTATTGTTGTGACAGTATATGTCAATATATTCATGATCTACTGTCCTTAAACATGGTTAATATTATGTTCATACTACACAATCTATGCACTGCAATGTACATCATGAGCAGATTACATGGAGAGTGCGGGGTAGATATTTGCAGAGAGACACATACTGTATGTAGCATAGCAAAACCCGTTCCCTCCACAAGTATATTTCAGATCTGTGGAAAACCCTTGAAGGGATATGGGGCATGTTTGAAAACCATACTGTAGTTTCTGAAAAGTCCACAATTTTCTGGGATTTTCCCTTTAATAAGTCAACATGTCCATTAAACCCAGATTGGTACAGTGTAGATGAATACTGGGGTACTGAATGAATGTTTCTGTCAACAGTCTTCAGTTTTCATGGACCCGTTCAGATTGAGCATACTAGCTCAATTCTGCCCTATTAAAACCACTCCTTTCATGCCATGGACTAATAAATGACTTAGGTAGAAATGCATGTGAGGGTGTGTTGCATTATGGGTTAGCAGTATCCAGCGGGGAGTTAGTGAGGAATGGTGAAGTTCAATAAATATTACATTGTCATTTTTATTACAATGTAATGTTCATTAATTGTTTACTTCATTGTAATTGTTCAATCTAAAACAAAACAAAAACAACAAAATATATATTATGTTGTTTAGCTGCTCATACTGTTCTGTAGATGAGTATGAGGCGGTTGGAATTTGCGTAAAGCCACAAGTCACAGACCATAAGGTTTTGGCGGTGCAGCATGCAACATATCAGTAATTAATACTTACATAAATATCTGCACCATAAAATCCATCCTGGTAAACAACACTGCAGAGGATGCAAACACAAATGATACAAACAGACAAAAAAACAAAAACATTCATATTAGTGCATGTTCACATGCAGACACTGGGCTAGCTACCAACCCCTTCTCAGCAGAGAAGGGTTAGTTAAGTCAAAAAAGACACAAGACACCAGAGAGGGAAGGAGCCAAAAAAGGGGTGCACCCCTTCTCCTTCTCTGCTTGATTTGAGCCCAGTACGGGGGCTGGGGAGGTCCACAAACCTATACACTATATTATAGTACAAGAACAAGAACTAAAAGATGTTCATGAATGGGAGGGGAGGGTGGTGCTGAACCATTATCAATCACCAATAAAGACAAAAGGTAATTTACCAAGGACGTAGGTTTAGTTTGAAACTTGGTAGGGACATCTTTCTTTGCTACTGCTGAAACCCTGGTTTCTGAAAGCACATGCATAACCTATAGTACTTGTGTACATGGTGTGCAGGTACCCTGCTGTATATTGATTGACTGTGAACACTATATTCATTCACATGGACTACATTGTAGAGGGCATCTTTTTCAAAACTAATTATTATTCCCTGTATTTGACAGTATTCAGTTATTATTAAATTGTGACCTATTTGAGACACCAATGTCAGCTATCATAAATATATAAAATAGTATTTTTCAAGCTAACAATAAACTGGCTATTCAGTTGACTTGGGAATTGTTCAAGCTATGAGAAGAAATACAAACTAAATATTCTGTGTATATGATAATCAGTGCCAATGTACTAAGCCTCATTAACAATCAGAACAGTACTGAGAGTACTGTACAGCAATGGACGGAAAGAGAGCGGGATCATGGAGAAGCTTTAAAAGACAGGACGTGCAAATAAAATATATACACGACTTAGCAATAGCAGTTGAATTATTAAGAGCTAGCAAAGGAATAGTTGTCGATATTCATTAAATTAGCAGATGAGTTCCACAAGACTATGACACCATAATTATAATGTAATTTTAAAGCTGCTTAAACTGACATGACATTGGTTGTTGTATTTTACTGTACGTCTTTCAGAACATTCCTGTCATCAACAACTCACTCCATCACAACAGAACATTTACACTTTCAGGGAATTTGCTTCCAGGCCATAAATGAAATTGAGATTATTCTGAGAATAGTCTGGGTTTACCCCATATTTACCCCAGATGTTTTAAAAAGACTTTTTTATATTCATATTAGTTAGCGATACTGCATGATGATGCCCCATTTGTGAAACAACGGCACAGCCAGCGCAGATCTGTTTATCACGTTAAGTGACGTTAAATTGGTGGATTATGGGTCATGTACGGGTGGTTAGTGAATGCTGGCTCTCATAGCGCATCACTAGTAGGCACAATTTAATAGCCCTTAATATTGGTAGGAAAATGTCACTCCCACAACAGTGACACAGAGAGCCAATTATCATCTCCTTAACAACTAACCATCTTTCATCGGCGCTGGTTCGGCGATGCTATCGCCGTATGAGGATATGGAAAGCTATATGACAAAGGAGTTGAGTGCTCACCGAGATTAGAAAAGGACTCTTGGTGCAGCGTGTGTTGAAGAGGTAGGGTTATGAGAGATCATGGTCTGTAATACAGTGTGCGTAACAGTGGCGGACCCTTGCATTATTAAAGGCTCCTCAGAGGGCGTGAGGAAGCCACAGCAGCAATTAGACATGTTTGGGCCATTTGTGATATCTTTGATAATCAATAGTATCTGAAATGCCAAGGTGGCCCAGCATGGCCCCCTTACCTGGTCTGTGTACCGTCTGACCCAAGCACAGCTACATGGACCATGACATATCGGCTTATTGACAGCTTGGTATGTCAGGTCCCTCGGAAGATAAGAGACTAAATTGTATTGATGCAGGCACCCACACACACTCCCTAGCTTGGGCACACTAGTTCATTTGGAGTCGGCACTTTGTCCCCTGAGACAGACATTTCTAATAAAAATATATCAGAGTGTGCATTAATAATTCACCGTACGACCGCTGCCGGGACAATTAAGCAGAGCTCCACCGTTAATGAAAGTACAATCTGTGGCACATATCTTTTTGTCAGGCCCACGGCCACATGTTCGCCCAGACACACCTAAAGTGCGTCTTTAGGTGGAAGTGACACCCTTGGTGGTTGTATACTTATTCTGATTAATTTTGACCCTTCTACTAATGAACTTCCTGCCAGCCTCGTTAGAGAACCGTCTGTCATTAAGAGCAAAATTAAACAAAGATAAGGACAGAGTCGTCACAAACAGATTTGACCGTGCACAAATCACGGAGAAGCTGAAGCAGGCTGAAGGCTTCAGCGATCAGGGAGTCTGTCAGTGGGAGACCTTGAGGAGTTCACCTGGCCAGATAAACAACTGGATGAGGTCATTCAGCAGATGCTTTACTCAAATGACAGTATTAAGGAGCAGGTGGGGGTAGGCTCATGCTCATGGATGCTTACAGGTAGGACGTCAGGGGATTGCACAGAGATCCTTCCGGCTTGGACAATACCCCACATATGCAGCCTAGTGTGCATGCGGTCAGAATGCCAACTTGACATCACTGATCATCAAGTCAATTATGCATGCTGGGGTTGGCATGCATTGCTCTAGAAACCCTGGATTGCAATTTAAAATATATGACAGACAGAGAGGCAGACAGACAGAGACAGACAGACTCACCCTCCATAGGCTGGGATGTGCGCTGGGGGTGCAGCTGCTCTAAACGTGTTGTACACCGTGCGCCCTCTGCCTCGTAGGTGAGCACCTCGGTATGCTGCTGCCGCAGTAGCTGCTGGATAAGGGAACCCTGGTACTGGAAAAACAGGCACACACAGCTGCAGTTGGTGGGTTGGGCCACTGGCATAATAGACAGACCTGGTGGCACAGAGGGGGGGAAACGACCCCATGCGAAGATCTATTGTAATGCCTGCGCTCTGTTTACTCCAGATGCTCGCTAATTAAAATCAGAAAAGATGAGCCCATGAGCTCTGTGGGGAGAGGTAGTGAAAGGTGTGAGCCAATCAGAACTCAGAAGAGGCATTTACAAACCTACAAACCTACCAGCCACAAGGGTAAGTCCAGATACCAAGAGAAAAACTGTATTTCAGCTTCCCCCCATCTTGTCCAAAAGCATCTTACAAAATGGAAGGCAAGATTTAAAGCTCTTACGAGCTCTTCTGTTGAACCTACAAAGTAGTTTATATGGATATGCAATATGGATATGGAAATTTAACCACCACACCACGCAAAAATGTTTTTGTATTTTAGGTTGTGTGTCTGTCATATTCCACCATAGCTATCGATAGCAATCTGCAGCAAATGTTAGAAATGTGGCTTGACTGAACCCCAGCAGTTTAAAATATTATACTCTTATATTGTGCTTCAGGGTCAAGACAGGAACAAGACAGACTCAAGGTCATAGGAGAAAGAAGCAAATGTGCTGATTAATTCTCTCCACAGCAGGAGTCTACTTGAGTGAACATACATCTTTCGAATACCTTGCTTTTCACTATTTATTCAGGAATTTGCAGAATTGATCTCACTTAGTATCATTCGTTATTATAGACTAATCCTGAATGGAGACTTCAATATTCATATTAACAAACAAAACGACCTCAGAGCCACAGAGTATCTGAATGTACTTGACAGCTTTGGTCTTTGCTAGTATGTACATGAAGCCACTCATTACCAGGGGTGCACTATAGACTTATAATAACACCATGGTTAAAAATGGGTAATAATGTTTCAGTATTAGAATTACCACCACTGTGTGTTTTTGGATGCCAACCATATCGTAACAAAAAACAAAAAGAATGTACTGGTTCAAAAGAGAGTAATATTCTTACGACTTAAATAAATTACATTGTTCAACATTTTAAGCATACCTTGTCATTGTTTTAAAATACTGCTACTCCACTAAAGGTTTAATGGAGGTTGATTGACAAAATATCTCCATGGTTAAACAAAAACAGTGTTATGGACATGTCGGGCAGCTGAAAGAAAATGGAGAAAAACTAGGCTCAGAGTTATTAACAATGATGATTAATACATCACTACAAACTGGAATTTTTCCAGGTGCCTTCAAAACAGCTGCTTACTAAAAACCCTTACTAAAGAAACCCAACATTGATGTTAATGCACTGACCATGTATAAGCCAATATTCAACTTAGCCAATTAGTAAAATACTTAAAATATATAAAAAAAGATAATCTTGGTGCAAAGAAATACATTTAAATCAGGCTTTAGCACCGAAACTGCTCTCAATCAGTGACCTTAGACTTAACCCTCATGCTGTCCTTATAATATCGCATCGTGCCACCAGATGGTGCCATCTGATTGTGTATGATTGACTGGTTTTTTTAATTGTCATTCCTGTGTGTATAATTATTTATTTATGTATTTGTGTTGTTTTATGTGCCTTTTAACCCTCCTGCTGTCCTCTGGTTTCAAACTCAAACCTTGTTGTGCCAGCAGTGCACATCATATGGCTGTGTAAGATGTAGAATTAGGTTTAGTGCCTTCTATTGTCCCAAGGAGCTAGTGTGTTGGGTCAAGTTTACCCTAAGTACATAATGAGGGTTAACATTGATGAGAATAAGGTCTCAAATATTGATCTCATAGGCTTGATAGCAGTGTTTGATACTATTGATCATGATATCCTAATTATTCGCCTTGCAAAATTGGTGGGTCTTTCTGAAAATGTATTAAATTGGTTTAGAACCAATATCAAAGGCGAAGAGGTTTCGCATCAGTTTTAGAGATCATGTATCTGAGAAACATCGCAATTCTTCTGGGGTTGCACAAGGAAGTGTCCTTGGCCCACTATTATTCTCATTATACTGTACATGCTACCACTTGTATGTGAAGTATTCCCTCACATTTGTTTGGTCTCCGTGAGAAATAATCCATACTCATGTATGTATTTGTTGTTCCTGATTTCACGAAGAAAGCTTCCAGAGAATGGTTTTATTATTTTTACCATACATTATGGTATTTATCATCTCTTGTTTGTAATAGCTTGTTTCTTATTCCTTTTATGTTTTATTGTTTATTTAATTTAATATTACCATTTCATCCTATGTTTTCAAATATATTTAATTGTAAAGCACTTCCACTTTAAACTCCTGTATGAAAGGTGATTAGGTATTAACCCTCATAATGTACTCAGAAATCTCATATTTGGCCACACAGCGGCGCCATCTGATTGTGTATGATTTGTGTGTTTTTCAATTG
>JAODUG010085597.1:0-12354 GCA_027564795.1 Aphredoderus sayanus
GTTTAGCGCCTTCTATCTGCCACAAAGAGCTAGTGATTTGGGTCAGTTTGACCCAGAGGACATCACGAGGGTTAAGATAACACTTTCTACTGGTAATTCTGTATAATGTCCTTGGTTTAGAACGTTCTGGTTTAAACTGTTAGTTTTAATACAGTGTGTGAACTTTTGTCCCTTTTAAGCTAAAGCCAGAGGAGTCCATGTAAACATTATGAAAAAAACAATTTTAAATATGTGTTACTGTTGTTGCACATGGACTGTAGGCGGTTTCTCACAGAAGTGGCAGACATGCTGCTAAATGTTGAATGTAGTTTGTGGGCAAGGATTGTTACTGTAAAATGCACACATCATATTTGTTTGCACACAAAAAACACAAAAAAACAGATTTTTAGCATTGTCCCATTTATTCACCCAGCCTCATTTAACATGAGTAATTATCTCAATGGATGAAGTCACAAACTATTTGTCTATGAGATGCTTTATCTTCAAATTCAATTAGCATTACCCCAAGCCTGTGAAGTTGTTTCCACACTTGCCTCGCTGCATAATGCATAACGATTAGCTGTTTGTATAAATTAGATGTGAAAGCATCATGCTGTACTCTTATGCAAAACTGCAAGGGGAATTGCGATTTTGAGTATTAGGGAGAAAAGTATGTAAAGATAATGAAGAAACTAGATGAATGGGAATGGGTGGGCAGAATGTGTACTTATTACATTTCATTTGGATCGCTTTTATTCTTTACTTAGGACATTACAACATATATCGAACTATACTTATTATTTGCATTTGTTTTCTCAAGTCAAATCAAGTCAAGGGCAACAACAATTAGCAATTATACAATGAAATGTATCAACTTGTGCAGTAAATAAGAACTAACACATTGTATACAGTAAATTAAATACATTTTGTAAGTTAGTACATTTTTGGACTTACTTCTGCAGGTCAATAATGTGTTCCCAGCACTTCCATGCAAAATCCATACAAATATTCTATTTATTCAGATTCAGAACTTCTTCCCATTTACATGTCTGTATTAAGTGCAGAGATCAGATGCCACCTACTGTACCTATCATGTGATGGGTAACGTCACCCTGAAAATACATACAAATGTCATCTTTTGGTGTTTTATGTGTGACAGTAGAACCCAAAATATGACTTTTAAGTTTCCTTACCAATGACATTGGTCAGGGAACAATGTATTTTTTATTATGTTTAATTGTGTTTAACACCAGCTAGTACAGCCAAATCCCATTTACACACCTTTGCATCCAAACAATGTCTCTCCCAAATTCATAGAGAACAACATTCATTTAATGCCATCCTTGGTCTCTGCAGTTACCTGATAATAAATCAGTTGACCTGTTAAAAAAAAGCAATTACAATATAATCCCTGGGCAGGTCAGTTATTTTTGTTGTTGTTTTGTTTGTTTGTTTCTTTCACAATAGTTCTATTGTGTAACTGTGTAAACAAGATGGTTGTTGTAGGGCACGATATAAAGCACACTATTGGTTAGGGTGGTTAACTCCCAGCCTAAAGTTTGTGAGTTCTATCTCCAACATCTTAGCCTTCTTGTAAGCCTTCCTGAGCAAGATGCCTGAACCCTATACATGCTCCACAATACCTAAGTACAGTGGATAAAGAGGATGCATTACCTAATTGTAAGAAGAATAAAGAAGATACAAATATCCTTTTGTTACCTTGTGTCATTGAATTTTTTTAATTAACATTAACGTTTATATTCTTTTACTTTTTGCTGACATTTACCTGCACTTATGTAATTGCTTTTATAAACAATGTGGATATGATTTATGTGGACTGTTAAATGAGCTGTAGTAAATGGAATTAACAGTGAACCCTTGTTCACAGAATGTAATCCTATCTAATATCATTGAAATATCCTGGTATTTATTATTAAGAGTAGCAAACACCTGAATATAACCCGTAACCTAGAGCCCATACAGTACATTTGTTACAATACAAATACAGGCATGTTAAAGGCTTACATTTTTATTTATTATAATAAAAATAAAGATAATACAAAGATACCTTATGAGCAGTAAGTGCCCAGGATTCCCTGTTTTTATTTTAAGAACAACCTACCTGTAAGTAAAAGTCTAGCTTAACACTGTTGCAAAGAACTCTCAAAGGTGCTCAAAAAGTCATGAGGCCTGAAGTGCATTGTCTTGTTGTGCCACAGGTACCCTTGTACTATTAATTCTACATGGAATGGAGATGGAATAAATGTAGTCAATAGTTTTCTGCCAAGACATCAACAACAATAACAACACAAAGGTGACACCTTTACATTTTTATGCTCTTATTCCATCTATCGCACACCCTTTCTCTTTGATATTGCTCTTTTTATATTATTCATAATCCACTTCACTTCCAATTCAAGCAACTGCTGAAATCTATTAGCATTTAGTAAATTATAGTGCTAAGAGATACACGTCATGTTGAAGGTTTTAATGGCGTCCATTCTTCAGAGGGAGCGTCTAGCAACAAAAGGCACTCGCCCTATATAACAAGTGCTTCATTAGCACACCCATAGATATGGCCAATGATTTAGTCATAGTGGTGGAGGGAGCCTTTTTATAATTCAGATTCATTGTGTTGAGCACACTTTAAGCATAAACTTAAATACTCTCATTCTGCCTGGCTTCCATCTCTTGAGATGGATGGCTCTAATTAGGAAAGGGACAACGGTTTTCTAAATAGCTCTTTGAAAAAAAACTTGTCTTTGAAAGGATTTATCAAAGAGTCTCATAATGTCTTATAATCAATAAACCATTATAATTTAATGTCTTTTTCTGGGCACTGATTATTCTGTACACAACTCAGTTTTCCAAAAATGTATTTTATGCAACTGTGATAGGTCTACTGATAGGTCTATACTTTCTGCCACTGAACCCACATTATCTTCACTATTCAGACAGTAATGTAGTAGCAACATGTTGTTATTTACAGTAGTTTAGTGGTGGCAGTTCCCCAGCCGAAACGCTAAGGGTTCGATTCCAAATATGCCTGGTGTGCATGTAAGCATTCCTGAACAAGATGGCCAACCTTCTTAATTCTGCAATTGTACATGTAAGTTGCTTTGGGTGACCTAATTGTACATTTTACACATAAAAAGAAAATGTTTCGGCTAATTGTAAAGCAACAGACAGCTTGGAGTAGAACTACTTTTTAAGTGGATACTGCATAATGTATAAAAATATATAACAAACAATAATAAAAGACAGTAAGTAACCCACGTTTAACAATCCTTCCTGCTTTATTTTCAATATTTGGGCTGGCGATAAATCAGCAACATCATAAACAGAACATAACCCAAAGAATTTAACGTCTATGTCAATTCTTGTGAACATAACATCTCAGCTGTAAATATAATTATTTGGAAAAATGCAATAATGGATTGGAAAGCTTCTAAATCAGCCTATATTCATATGCAATCTCAATCAAACTATAATGCTAATAGCCTCTTTGAGTCAAGCCCTGCTACATTCACCTTACCCAACCTTTATATAATTAAACCTGACATTTCTGGAAAAGTTTTCATCTATTCTTCTTTCCGCACTGCATATCTTATCTTATTTGGTATTCTGTGTTCTCTTCTCAGTTGTAAACATGTAGCTCTTTATTAACCAGAAGGACAAGGAAAGCTGTCTAGCCAAAACAAAGGCCAACAGCATTTTGATCAGCCAGAATAAATAAATGCACAAACACACACACAGGTCTATAAAAAATGTTCCTGGCAAAAATAAAGCTCCTGTTTAAGTACCCCAGGTGAAAATAATAATAATAAGAGCGAAGAAGAAGAAGACGAAGAAGAAACCAGGTTGTCTCAATTATTATTATTATAATCATAATAATTATTATTATTAGTGAAACAAAGTGAGAAGTATAGAGCAGGACAAGACCTAGTGGGAGTTTTGCACCCTTGTTATGTCAGTGTCTGCATGTCCGTGTGCGTGTGCGTGTGTGTGCGTGTGTTACTTAAAGGGACAGTATTATTAATTAAACATTTTGTAGTTGTCTTAAGGGACCCCAGATGGGCTGGTTTAATATTCAAATGTCTGACTTGTAAATTAGCCAAAGATCCTGTAATGGGCTGAGTGGGGAGTACAGGCGCAGACCGACCCAGACACAGAAACACGGGAATCAATCAAAGCTCCGAGCTTCACCCTCGGTGGATTATTCTCTACATGCCGTCACTCGGCCCAAAAGAACGCACAGTAAACAAACTGTTTGCAACGTGACGAAACAATAAGAGGATAATAAACCAAACATGTACTGTACACCCTCCCACACATGTGCACAGAATAATGGTGAGTGACTAAAGTCCGATGTGTGTGTGTGTGTGTGGCTGAGATGTGATGTGTGTGGCTGAGATGTGATGTGTGTGTGTGTGTGTGTGGCTGAGACGTGATGTGTGTGGCAGAGATGTGATGTGTGTGTGTGTGGCTGAGATGTGATGTCATGTGGGTGTGTTTGTGTGTGTGGCTGAGATGTGATGTGGGTGTGTGTCTGTGGCTGAGATGTGATGTGGGTGTGTGGTTTGTGCACAGCACTCCAGCAAATATGAATGGAACAGGGTGCTGGATGTTACAGATTCTTTCTGAAAACATCTTGTAAAAATGTCAGAAAACCAGTCATTTATGTCTGACCTGTCCTCCTATTACCAATAAGCATAAAGAAACACAAACCGAAACAGAATGTTCATCTAGGTGGCAGGAACAGCCTGTCCAAAATGTAAAAATGAGGATTTTAAGTTTGTAGATCAGTATGGCAGAGGCTCATAGCTGACCTTTAGGAGGAAGCATTTTGCTTTCATTTAGAAGACAGTATGAACATTAGGCCTGGTAACTTCACAATATTGCTTAGGAACGAAGCAACGGCAAAACAGAATGCAGAATGAAATTCACTAACAAACAAAAGTCAGTAGTTTATTTATGTATTTATTTATTTAATGAGAGAAATAAAGTGGGAAGACATAGCTTAGACATGGTGTAGCATATTGCTTGGCTGAGAAAGTGTGGGTACTGTAGCCACATGCTAGTGTTTTTCCTGTCAGTGGAAGCCACAGGAGGCAGCCCCTTTTTGTGAGCTGTTTAGACTGAATGCATTACTGTTAAGACAAGAATGCATTTGCCATGTCCGAATTCCTGAGTGACGGTGCTAGTCGACACTAGCATTCTACACGCCAACATGAATGTACTGTACAGGACACGAGGAGGTACAGTATATTGGTCGAATGTGTTCAGCTCCTTGTCTGCAGGTCTGCTGTGCGTCTCTGACTGTCTGCAGACAAGCTGATTTATGACAGACAAGCAATGACTTAAAACAAAATAACTGTACTCCTGATAGCCATATTGCTGGCAATAGAGAATTTCTTATTTCACACTTGGCCCGCTCAGCAATCGCTAATTTTACTTACTGAATGTCAAACGCGTCCATGAACTGTGTATAGGTTAATTCACTATTATAACTATATATCAAAAGACAATTGAGCATAGCCAAATAGTATAAATTATCCCCCTGCCAGGATGGCTTGCGTTGAATCAGAATCACTAAGCTTCTATCTACATAAAGACAAACGTTGCAAAGTCAGCAGATCAGAGGCGGATGGGAGGGAATAAATGGCAAGATAAACCCAGGGCTTTGCTTTTACTGCTATTAGCAAAACAGGCACACTCATTCATAGACTAATGATATGCTGTACGATCCATCTCTAGGGTTTTTACCTGATCCGGGTGAAATATTGAATTACCTCCTTTTTAAGTGTTTACCTAAACAAATTGTTAGGTGTCAACGTAAGTGTTCTGCCCATTTGTAAGAGCCTGTAGTTTATGTCACCTCAAGTAAGAATGTCATGCCATCTTGCCATTGTAGAGACAGGAACTCCAGAGGACATTCCAAAGACATCAATCTATTTTCTCTGTGGAGGGATTGAAGCGGGGTGGAAGTCGTGTACTGACGCTAGCAAATTGATTGATCCTCCCACTCCGTGGTTTGTGCCTGGTAATATGCAAATGAACCGCAGATTATATAAACGTTTATCAATTTAAAAGCATTTCATTTTTTGGGAAAAACAATTCTACAATATCCCAGTGCAACGCACTGGCGGCTTGCAATAATACAATCCAGGAGAATATGTGAGCAGCGAGCAGGTGTTTACGTGAGAGCTGATGTAATTTGAATGCGTATATCCATACTTTAATGGAAAATACTTTGTGATGAATACAATGTGATGAATTGTTCATGTGTTTTAATTGATATTCACGTCAGAATAAATAAAAAGACAATGTCTCTATTAAAATATATGGCCTGAGGAGAGTGAAAAACAAAAACAAAAAAGCCCCTTCACTTCAGAACCATTAATTAGAATGTGTGATTTCCTATTCTACTTGATCTGAGTGCTGCAACAAATTGATGTTTCCGACAAAAAAAATTGTAAGAAGAAAAAAAATAAATATATAAAATATAAATCCATAAATGAATAAGGAATAAACCTTGTGGTAAATAGTCACTTGATCAACCTGCCAACATTGAGAAAAAGCAAACTTAAATGTAATAATTAAAGCCTCATCTTGTATTCAGTCATTCATGGCAAATGTACTCTTACATATGAGATCTAAAAGAAAATGCTGCTGTATAAATACTAAATATGAATAACAGTGTCTGTCTGATGTCTTGAGTTTGACCATTATACATGTAATGCAACATAATACAGTAGTATGTTAATTCCCTCTCTGGAATATATAAATATGTACACGTTACAATGGGTTTTGCAACACTAAATCCGGATACGGATCTGATCACCATTTTTTCAACCGTGAACTTAAACCTAAGACAGCAGCTAATAATTATTTTTTTGCCCAGTGCTATGCTCAATTATTTCCAGAACATTCTTGCACCTAACAGTAGTTTCATTAATTAATATTCACATCACATTTCTTTGCTTCTATGAAATGAATTCCCAAAGTAGCTCATCTCAAGGAAGGTAATGCATGATTCTGCATGGCATATATAGCCGTGCATATCAGATATCATGGCATGTGATGGAGCCTTCGGGTAGTAGGTTTAATGCCAACTGTCATCAGCTAGCTCCACTTCAAAGTTTTACCTCACCGCAGGGATCAGCAACACTATGGCATCTACCCCATACAAATGTAATGGTGTTAAAAAGAAGGCGCCTTCAGAGACAAGATTCGGGGGCATTGGAAACCACTGATCAAACCCAAACAAGCAACATTGTCATTTGCTCTCTTTGTTGCCATGTGTTTTCACCCGCAGGGTTTACTGTATCACTGCATGTTGGACTGCCATCTTAGACCCGTTTGATTATGTAATAGGCACAGCACATCCAAGCTGCTTATAAGGCTTGCTATTGTTAATTCCCACAGTAGAGAATAGCGGAGCATACCGCTGTCAAGCAAATGCAGATAAACGTGAAACCCGATTGGCATTTCCAGCAATGGTTCCGTAAACTTGAGCTAAATATGAGAGCGTAAAACCTAGAAATGTGAATGTTAAGTCCTCCCTGTTTGGTCTTCAAAATATCCTGTTTCCCATGTTTGAAATTATATTTATCCCAGATGAATCTAAGATACTTGGTAAGAGTCCTGTCCATAATGTCGTAATGTATTTCAAGCGATTCCATTCTGAAAGCCTTTCTAATTATCACAGAACCAGTACATTTTGTAATACAAAGTAATGCAATGGCAGAATTACCTACCGTTATCTTCCACTGTAAGCTCTTCTCGTCTTATTTCCTTGGACTCCAAATTGCTTTGTCTGCATTTTTCTTGATTTAGGCCTAGCTTATCACAAGCTTATAGAGATGTCAGCAAAACCCCTTTTAAATAGCAGAGGCTCTTAATTCATTACCAAATGTAAACTTTGCTGCAGAAGAGAGCATGATGGGCTGGGGGAAAATTAAAGGGGGTTTGCTACTCAACTAATTACTGTGTAAATTCAAGCCCCTCTGGGGAAAGAAAAAAAAATAAAAATAAATAAATAAATAAAAGAAATTAACTGGAAAAAATGTTGCATGTGTCAGTCAAAGCAGCAATTGTTAAAAATGTAAATATATTACATAATATGACACAGACAGTAAAAGGAAATCAGTCCCCCATTTTACACAAACACGCACATGTACACACACACACACACACACACACACACAGAAACACACACACGCTCTGCAATTGCAGTGTTAGCTTCCCCAGGGAGCTTGCATTCATATACCTGCGAGAGTGCATTGGTTTATATTATGAAAGCTAATGTTGCAGCTTGCCAGTGTTCTGGCTATTAGAGAAGAGAGGTCTCCGGGAGGTCGGCACAGCTCTGATTGTGACTGGTACAGGGAACAGCTTCAACACGGGTTGAAAACGGGGTGGAGCGCTGACATTACGAGAAACAATAGTGAATACAGAGCAGGGAGCAGATGTCTCAGGCATTGGATTTACTGGTGGCTGATTGGGTGGGGGTGGGGTGTCATCGATCAATTCAAATGACGTGAAGTTGCTTACCTTAGAGCCCCGGCTCACACGAGCTTCTGGGTGCAAACTGGTACAAGTCACACAATGAGACGAGGCAAAGGGGGACGTCTCGGCTTATTCCTGAGAAGAGACTTCACAGAGTTTGGTACGGCATGTAATCGCATCCCCCCCCCCCCCGCCGTGACTTGGTTGTCAATGTAGTCACCTCCTCCACTCAACCTGGATGTACCGAGTGAGAGGCGGGTACACCATAGGCCCCTCCCCTTCATCCTGTAATACAGTGGGCAGGCAGACATGCAGGGAATGAGAGGCTCAGCCAGTGTACAGTAGAGTAAGGTCAAGCCATGTTTCACACCAGGGGTCATAAATATAGATTTGACTGGGGCCACATTGTATTTACTTAAAAGCTCCAGAGGCTCTTTTCCTCAATAAACCTGTGTGTGTGTGTGCGCGTGCGTGCGTGTGTGTGTGCGTGCACACACACACACACACACACACACACTACATGGTTTCTATTTTAAAGTATGATTCAAACTGATTTCCATAAAATGAACATACTAGTAGACTGAATATAGTACTACTATGAATATGTTCAATATATTTGCACTAATGTAGATTGGTAGGTAAATCATACACATTTATAGCCATCTATAACAATTTAAATTGTAGTAATCACCGTTAATGTGTTTTTATGGAGAAGCATATTTCTTTCTGTATTTTTGTCATCCTTTACATGCCAAACAGTCTGTGGTTTTATGACTTTAATTCCCTAAGCAGAGCATGTGACTCTGGGAACAGGAACTGGAAGCACGGACGTTTTTCAAACTGGCACGGGGCAATTTGGTTAATTCAGCTATCACAAATCCCTGCCCTGCAGAAAGACATGCTGTTGGCCTACTGTACCACCAAGTGGGAACCTCCGGTGCCGAGATATGAATCCAATGTTAAAGTGCCAAAATCGGCAGTTCATCAAATGGCCACTTGAGGCTGGCACCAAAAGGGAGTCAATCCCCATAGATCCCCATGTTATAATGTTGAACTTTGCAGCAAAAAAATAAACATTGTCCAAGATTGATAATAAACACAATTGCTATTTGGTAACCCATTATCTATAAAAAAAACAATTGCTCCTCATCAACCTGTCAACCAGGGTTTGATTAATGCTATCTAAATAAACTACAGCAATGTAATCATTATCTCATTTAACTAACCAAGGATGTGTCGGCAGTATTGTTGCTGTTCTTTATGTTTACTAAGATGAACATGTCAAGTCAACCGGTCCAGGTCCTAAAATGTCAATAAATATCCAATCTTTGCCCCTGGCCACAGCAGTGTATTGAATAATATGCAGGAATAACCAGCAAACTACTAAATGCCACTGAAATGAATGCCTCTTGGCAGGTCATGTTTATGTCAAATCTGGCAGTGGATTCTAATGATTTCCAATAGCAGGAGAATAAGTCACAACATGTTTTCCACTGGCAGTGCCAGTTCTACACTTAAGCCTAACACCACTTTAGATATCAAAGCTGAATACTATACTGACCATTCCTATCATGCTTCATCATCAAATCTGACCCAGAATAAAACAGAAATGTAAGTACTTAATTATTGTTATTATTAGGTAATTATTGTTATTATTTTGAACATACAGAAAAAGCTACTTACATCTCAGCAATACATCTCAATACACAGTATTGTGTTGAAAAACCTCCTTTATGAAAAACCATCGCCAAAGGTTCTCCAACGGCCAACTGCTTATGATTTCATCACTAAACCTTATTCTTCAAAATAACTAAATGATTTTGGATAAATATAAAAATGTCTAAACTAGTTTTATAATCCTCGACTATATACTATTAAATATAAAAAAAGTGATACAAAGTTTTAACAGAGGCTTTTGCCTCCACATACATGAACAATGAAAGATATATGCAAGGCAGACAGTCACATCATAACACTTAGTCCTAATGCAACAGCAGGAGGACTGTCAGTTATTTGCATTGCTCATTCCACACGACACATCACCACATGAGTGCATATGAATCCAATAAGCAATTAATAGCAACCTACTTAAAATTGACATGCGTTGCCATTAGTAGAAATGGAGTCCCTCAAGTTTTCACTGGACTGCAATGTCAGCCAGTAGAAGCATTAATTCTGACTCCATGCAAGGAATAATAAAAGAGTTTATGACAAATGTTGGCCTACATTTTAATCTCACTCCTGCTATAGAGTGGAAACAACTAATTGATGTTTGCCTCTTTCTTTCAAGCTGCAAGGACAACTTGCCTGAATAACTTGCTTTTTCCCCATGTATATAATTATACAGCAGCACAGAATGTTAACATTTAAATAAATAACATTCTTGTGGGGAGAATTGGAGGCGTTTAGATGGCAAGGTAATAAAACTGTAGCCAGGTGCTCGGGGACTCAGAAAAACACCACCAAGCTACTGGGAATGTTCATAACCAATTTGACGCAAGGAAATCACAGAGGGGTGAGTTGGGAAGACAGACAGTGAAATTGCAAGTGCAGCAGAGTACAAATGGAGACCCAACTTATTTGTAACACCTCAGCATGATGGCCTGTATCCATAGAAAATACCATCCCGGTTTCTGGCAGCTTTTGGGTTCTCTTAATTCCGCACCTTCACAGCTGTGATCTCGCCACAACAGAAAGCAGCGCTGCACGGGCATCGATTTGAAGGGGTGTGAGGGGCACAGCGTGTGAAAAGGAATAAGTCTTAACTGGCACCTCAAAACTTGTAGAGAGCCACGCATGATGCCAACACTTCATTTCAATGTGTCTTTACAATATAAACAGATCGAGCGCCGAAGGAGGAATTTAAACTAAAGTAGTATTAAAACTGCTAATTTCTTGGCTGGTGAGTCATACCGCATGCACAGATGATGAGATTCTGGGTAAGTGAAAAGGGAGAGGAACCGGGGAGGGAGAGAGGAGATGGGCAGAGAGAGAAAGAGAGGGAGAGAGAGGGGGGGGGGGGTGAGAGAGAGAGAGAGGCAGGCAGTAAGTAAGACGGGCCATCTCACTGATAGAAGCGGAGGTGTCTTGACTGGAGTAAACGACCAGCGGTTACTGGGGGGGAAGTGGCTTGTGTGCAGACATGGGCCTGTGATGGGAGCTCACTACAGCCCGTCTGGAACCCCCGGGGACCTCTGAGGGGACGCCACCAGGAACAACAGCCATCGACTGGCAAACAACCAGATCAGTGAGGGACACACAGGCCACACGGCGTGGACAAGCCGGGGCGGAGGTTAAAACAGCCGGAGCGGTTAACTCTCTGGGGGGCCCACAGCAGAGGCCCGGGAAGAGACAGAGCATACATTTGAGTCAGTGTGTAGCCCAAGTTTATAATAAACGTCCGATAAATAAACTCACATAATTTCACAGTGGTTTCATAGTGCATCTGGACTGGAATAGACTGTACTGTAAATAATGTATATAGAGTATTAGTGACAGCCCGCAGGAGAAGGAGGAACAGAATCAGTCAGGGATCATCCAAATGGGGTAAACAGAACAGCCTGTCGAATACCGGGTGACCACTACCACTACAACTAATACTACCACTACCACAACTAATACTACCTCTACAAGTATTACTACCACTACAACTACTACTAATACCACCACAACTATTACCACTATAACTATTACTACCATTACCACTACTACTAATACCACTATAACTATTACTACCACTACTTTCACTGGGGTCAGAGAGTATCCTCCTACCTCCACACCTGCTCTCTCCTGATCGTCTGGTCATTGGCCTTTCTATCCCTGGTTCTTGGAGGGGTCTGATTGGCCAACAAGCCACACCTGGCA
>JAODUG010085618.1:0-12352 GCA_027564795.1 Aphredoderus sayanus
TATGCTTGCATAAGCACATCCAGTTCTGCTAGGAAGAAATATGCAGACCTCTTTTTGTCTGACGCTGTTGCCATGGTAACTCATAATAGCTGCGCTCTATTGATAATGGCTTTTTATAGTTGCTGTGTACGCGCTTAACTCAGAGTCAGTCAACTCGGAGCAGATTGAACTCACTCATTTCAGCTGTTCTGTAACGGTAAACTCTGAGTTTCCCATCTCAGGGTAAATCAACTCAGAGTTCAAGTTTAAACTCAGAGTTGGTTGAACCTCCTTTTTGAAACGGGCCCCAGTTGTCATAGCACAATCGTCAACCTCCATCTTTTCAAAAATAAAGCTTAATTAAACACAGACCTAATCAGCTGTATCCACTAGTGTTTTATGCAAATATGATAGGATATTACTGCATAGCATATTTAGAGCATAATTGTGATTATTTATAGCTTTCCAACAGAGCAGCAGCAAAGAATGGAAATTAAATGCTTGGTCATAGGGCACAACTGACCAATCAAAATCAACCAAAAAGGAAGGTGCAAAAATAAAAGTAAAAGATATCAGTGAAATAAATTAAATAGAATATATAAAACAAAGAGATATATACATAAAAATGAGTAACATAAGGTGAACATGTGCAGTCTGATTACTTGTAAGTAAATGGGAATTTCAAATAGGAAAAGATTAATTATGTATTTGTCTCTCTACTATGTTAATTCAAAATTGCATGTGTTGAACATTTCAGACTACATTAACTGGGTAAGTGTTGATCGAGCATTAAACAAATAATGCTGCATGACAATATCAACATTTTTACATGGTAATATACAGTTTGAGTATTCTTGACACCATCAACACAACAACAGAGAGTGACCTGAAATGTTAGAACTACTAGTGAAAATGATTGCACACCCACAGGTAATGAGGTACACTCCGTTTGTTTCTGGAATTATATTACTTACAGAATTATATAATCCTGGCATCAGTGGCATTTTACTCAATATTAAATACGTCTGTTATGTTATGCTATGTCTGGCTCCACCCACTATTTCTCTCAGTTAAATTATCACTGAGATTATAGTCTGGAAACCCTGTTTGCTTTTGCTTCACACAGCCTCTCTGGATGGTGGACCAATCAGTGCATTAATGTTTGTCCAGACTCTATTCACAAAGTGAATTTTGGGTTTGGTTACACCAGGATAATGTTACCCACCATGAAAACAACATTTGAATAAGGTCTTGACAACGGTAAGCCTGTCAATTCACCAATTAAACTGTACAACATTATAAAATACGATAATACAAATGAAATATAGGCTTATTTCAAGGTGCGATAACAAAGAACATGGAAAATAGTACGCACTTACCCATGTGCGTTAATTGCTGGTTCACTCCCACACATCTGAGCCATAGAGATGTTACAAGGTGACCGTGGTGGTAAGCCCAGACTTGGCCTTCGTTCTGAATGGCTTCGGCGGATAGAAGGCTGGGGTCCACGTAAAAATGCAGGGAACCTGACATTAATTCCCCAAGGTCGTGGAAGGATGGAGATGCCACTGGAGGCCCATGCATGGGGAGGTCGGGGCACCGGGCAAGGCTGGGCCTCAAACATTGATGAAGAAGCAGGGCAGAAGACAGAGCGAGCATTACTAACCAAACGAGAAAAAGGTGAGTCTTCATTGCTGTTCTCTCTTGACCATCTTTGCACTTTAGGAGAGGCTGGTGGGGATGGTGCCTTGAAAGAATATGAGGAGGCCTGGCTAGAATTTACGTTTTGCATCACAACAGGTGGGCTAGGTAATCTTCTCTGACCTGCCGGTGGAGTGGGAAGTTTCCGTAAAACAGGAGGGCTGGTTGAAGATGGTGGGGTTGGCTGCCTTCTGCATGTATGGGGACTAGTAAGTCTTTGATGCAAGCTGCTTGAAGTAGATGGCGTGGATGGTAGCATTCTTACCCTAGATGTAGGTGGAGTTGGACACGGTTGTTTACTGGCTACTGATGTGTGAGGCACTGTAGACATTGCAACATTAGATTTAGGCACTGGAGTGCTGCCATCATCAGCTGTTTGAGTGGGAGATGGTTTTAAGGGTAAATTTACATTTGATTGCTTCTCCAAAGGAGAGTCTGTAGAATGCCTCAGGTGTATGATTTTCCTTGCTTGTTTGTACAAAGAGGCAGCTGTTACATTTTTTGACTCTATGTCTGATTTAACATACAGCTGGCTACTCTTTGACTGGGTAGTGGTATCTTGCTGCTCACCCTTGGCAGGGATCATCACACTGGAACCTTGCGGGAGATTCCCTTTGCTGGGCAGAACTGTCCCAGACTGAACCGAGGCCCTCAGTCGCTGAGATATCATAGCCCTTTTTGTAGCAGGTGACCTGCCTGCTTTTGTAGCCCCACCGTCTGCTACACAAGCGGAAAATCCTTGAGCACCTTCAAAGGAATTGTCCATTAATACTTCAAGTGGGGGCGGAGGGAGACTTTCCAGATCCAAATAGTCATTTTTCTCATATGACGTGGCTTCATCTCTACAACTGGTTAGCCCAGTACTAAGTACAGCTTCTACATTACCTAAACCTGGTAAAACAGGGACACCACACTTGCGCACACCTTTAAGAGGCCCCAAGATTTTAGGATCCACTTGTTCTTCTCTACCTTGGCTAAAGGTATCAATGAGTTTTTTGACAGAATTTCTGCCTCTGCAAAGTCCCGAAGATGGACGAGGTGATAAAGGAGGGCTAGGAGGTGGGGTGGCTTTTATAGGTGGAGGTGTGGATGCCTTCTTAGATGTCTTTGCTTTGCCTTGTTCGGCATCCTTCGTTGTCTGTGGTTCTTTGTTGCTGTGCTTCACAAGGCTTGCATTTTCCTGAGGTTTGCTATTCTCTGATTTGGGGTGTATACAATTTATTGCAGGAGATCTTGCTGGTGAGCTGCCATGATTTTGTTTGGATGGAATAGTTCTGTTATTGGTTCCTGTCCTGGTTTTGCACATTTTCTCTAGTCTTTTATTTAGATCTTTCTGGGTTCTTTGTAGTTCATGTAAAGTAGGATCTTCTGCTTTGCTTCGCAGTGATTCTGCTGACTGAGAGCGTCGCTCTTTAACCACTGGAGTCTTTTTTACTACTGCCCTCCGAATAGGTGCTGCTGTCTGGGGTCTCTTTTTTGATTGCACATCATCCTCTGTCCACTGGTGTTTTGTTTTTGGGCTGTCTGTAATCTTTGTTTTGGCACTAGCATTTTGTGATGGGACAAATTGTATTCGACCGCTTATGGCATCTTTCATTTTTAAAGTCATCTCCACATTTTGAGGGTTCTCTATACGCTTTGATGGTAAGCGTCTAGGTTGTCTGATGAGGTCAACAGGTGAAGAATTTGATCGTATTCTGGCACCTACTTTGCTGTGGTCTATGCCTCCATCTGGGTCATTGTCATATCCCTCATCTAAGGAAGCAGAACCCAGCAGTGATTCTGTGTCATTTTGTTCCTTTGCCATAATTGTACATGTAGAATCTATTGAATCAAGAGAGACACTAGGACTGACTTTTCCTTTAATAATTCGCCTTGATATGGCATGCTTTATTTTTATGGTGTTGCAACCAACCAGACTACTATTGCTAGTTGTTCTATTTGTCCCAGTAGATTCTGAACTTCCTCTTCTATGGTGTCTCTCAGACCCAGCCAGAGATTCACTCTCAGCCCCAATTCCACTATCCTCACTGAAAAGAGCAGAATCTTCTGGTCCAGGCTTGCGGAGAGAAGCTATTTCAATGTGAGTTAACAGTTGCATTAATCTGGCCTCTGTAGCACGCTTGCTTTTCAGTTTTTCTTCTAAAAGCTCAGAAACAGAGGCAAAAAACTCCACAGCTTCCTCCAAAGCCAAATCAGCAATGCCTCCAACAGCGTGGCTCACATTCCGCATTCTCTGTGTTGTATACTGAAGCAGCTGCTGCAGCAGATCAGGTGGGGGATCAATATCAGCAGAGCTAGGCTTTAAAGGAGAGGTTGAGAGGTTTTTCATTTGGCTCGGCCATGCAAGATGTGTTCCGTTTTCTTTCAGTAATTTTTCCCCCTCATCTGCCATTTCCTTCAGCCCACGATTGACTTCTTCATATCTCAGAGCCATAAAGGCAACCATAGGCTGCACAGAAACCTGTGTTTGGTTTGCCTGTTCCAAAAGCCCAAGAATAATGTCATATTTAGTTATGCTAGGATTCAAAAAGGCATAAGCAGCTTGATGTGCTTCTACCAGAGGTTCAGGGAAGTCCACTTTCTGCTCTTGTAGAACTATTTTCTCCCTTTCTCTTTTTTTGACTGGCTTATGGACTCTATTATTTTTCTTTGTTTTCTTGCCAGATTTCTTATCGGTTGAGTCTTGCTTTTCTCCATGTCTGTCTTTTCTCTGAACCACTTTGTTGTTGTCCAATTCTTGACATCCCAATGATTCCATGCTGCCAACATCTTTTTTTAACTCCATTAAAGAAGGTTCATTTTTTTGCGGTGTCAAAAGCATTGACTGAATTATTCCATCCGTCTTCCCCTCCTTTGTTTCCCCATCTGCTGAACCTGTGGTATCCCAACTCGTTGGAACATCATGCTGGGACTCTCCAGGACTTTCTTCAGTCCCCGGCAGTGATATTCTACCCCTCCTGAAGGGACCCTGAGTCCCACAGTTGCTTCCCTTGGATGGAGAGCAGCCCATTTCAGATCCTCAAATGAAAATGCTTGTTTCTGTCTTAGGTTCCAGTAAAAAACCCAGGATATAATTTGCTGTAAACAAACAATGGCCAAGGCCCTTAACCACCTGCTGCACCTGTCATTATCAGCTGGCTCAGGTAGTTGACTCTTCCGAGTTCACTTCGCATGAGCATTTTACCCAAAACAAACTACTGGTAAATCCATCTTCAAATTCTCTTCTAAAGCACATATATAGCCAATATTTATCCATAATATATTCATTATTTCCACATACTGTGCTCTGAGACCTATTCCTTTTCCCTGGATGAGCAGCTGAAAGGATTATTGAGGCTTTCTGTGAACCTCTTAGACTGCACATATGTCACATTAAAGCATGTAAACCTCACCTACTTGTAAATCCTTAATCTCATTTACGTAATGAGAGTTTGCTTCAAGTCTGTTTGTAGCCTATATAACAATATCTCCCCATATAGCCATGGAACAATTTCATTGTCAAAATCAAAGACCTCTGATTGTACATCAAATAATACATTTAAGGGAAACTATTAACCTCAGTTTGTAGAGATAGTTCTCCTATATATATTTTGTATTATCACAATTGTGGAGTAGTTAGACATGGATAAAAATTCAAACAAGTGAAAGGCGACTAAATATTACACATTTCTAAATTATTATTTATATATGTCCATACATTTTCCATAGTACTTTTTATAGTAAAATATATTGATTTATATTTTATTTATTTGTTTGTTTTATAGACAGTGTGAAAAACAAAGCGAACATCCTCCATGAAAAAAGCACGGAATGTATAATTCAATACCTACAGTATACAGTACATCACAATATAGATGTACTGTAAAACAACACAGGATCACACAAAGGTGTACAGCACCCCCTTATGGGCTCTACCATAGCTAGCTCATACTGTTAATCTTACTGATAAAAGTACTCAAGACATAATATAATATTTCACAACCAGTCAGTACAAATTGTATTTATTCTGAGTGGTGTCATATGAATTGCAATAAACTGACCAACAAAAATAATAATAATTGAAGAGAAGAAATCACAAGGACCTGGCTCGTAATCTGTGTCTAATTTGGTTAGGTCGAAACATGTCTGGGTCTACAGTCTTTAAATGGGCCGAATCTAAAGTCACAATTGAAACAGCATGATGCATGGATGTAAAGTTGCGTACACAGTTTAAATAAGCCTGCCTACTAATGTCTTTCTTTTTCTTGCATAGGATCATGTAGCTCTTAGGTACAAAATGGCACAATATTATGCCAATGTTTGAAGCAATAATGGCAGCTGCCTGGATTTCTGAGCGCTGTTGAATCTTTTCAACATACACTGGGATAAAACAGATCCACACAAAGAGGTAGATGACCATGCTGAAGATGATATACCCTGTTTCATTGAAGCGCTGGGGATTCTTCCTAGACTTATATGCAAGAATTAAACAAATAAGGGCAAGCAGGGCAATGTAACCTAGCATGACACCAAAGCCCCAATTCGACCCTTCACTGCAGAGCAGGTCAACCTGCATTGTTTCCCTCTTAGTGTGCACTTCCAGCTTTGGGGCATCAAAAAGCAGCCAGAACAGACAGATAAGAGCTTGAATGGCTGTACCACAAATAATGATTGCAGGAGGTTTGTAAAGTTTGTTTAGCCTATACTGCTGATTTCTATCTGTAAGGAAAGCGAGAAATGAGCGGAAAGCTTTGACCAAGATGCATGAAACAGACAGTGTAAGGCCTAGAACATACATGGTTTGACGTGCTTTACAAATGTAATCGTTGGGCCTGCCAACAAACATGACCACAGCACTAAAACTAACAAAAAGTCCAGCTATCATGACAAAGCAGAGATTACCCCCTGCAACTTTAAACACAATACTTTGACGACCAATTACAAGAATAATCAGGACGGAAAATAACATTAGAAACCCTAATACAGTAAAGGTAATTACAGTGATTGCAAAGGGATTGTCCCATCCAAAATAGACTTCTTTTCTTTGCTCACACTTAATCCAACCCTTCAGAGACCAGGTTCCATCTGGACATTTAACACAGCTTTGAACATCTGTGAAATATACAGGAGAATTAATGATACAATACTAAAACTTAGACTAGTAATCTCTATATATTATCATGACCTTTAACGTTGTTATATGTTCCCTCTTCACATTCACTGCAGCTGTAGCAACATGAGATCAAGGAGATAACTTTAAATGTGCCAGGGGGACATGATTCGGAGCATTTCGACTCGGGAATCTGTAGGAAATAAGTATTGGAATGTCAGTTAAAGACATTACTGGTAAGTAGACTCAATTATAGTATAGAAAGTCTAGTTAGTTAGAAAGCCTATACACATTTGTTAAGAGTTAATAAGCCAGTCCCTGGCATGCAAAATCAGTAAAATCTTAAATGTTAAATTTGACAGGAAGCCAGGGTAAAGACGCCAGGATTGTGGCAATGTAATCATCTATTAACACCAGTAAGAAGTAATTGGAGATAGGAGGTTGATCTTTGTCTATGGCAGAAAGGAGGGACTTGTAGTACTTCAATCATGAACATGATGGCAGTGGATACATTTCTGAAGATTATTTTGTGAAAGTTTGTTGATATTTTAACAAAAATACATCTCCCTAAAATGCCATAGGTTGCTCTCTCAAAAGCTCAACCTATAATGTGGAAAATGAAAATGGACTACTATGTCAAAGCCTGTACTAAAAAATAGTACCTTCTCCCCAGTCAAGATTATTTGTTACCTTGAGGACGAAAGTATCTTCTTTCTTACCGTTTTGTTTGGAGTTCCCCAGTCTATACTATCTGCAGTGAACTCTACAACACTTGTCATCACATCATATCTTCCAATAATGTCAATACGTCTCTCATCTCCACTTCTCACCCAGTTCACTAAATCATAACCAGTTTCAAAACTGCCATACTTATCAAAGGAAAACTGCCTTTTGTCAAGATTGAAATGTATCTCCTTCAGTTTCTGGAGCAACTGTAACAAAGGGTGGAACTGGTTAAATGGTAATACAATAATATTGTGCTTGGAATCCTGAGTGGTTTATGTAAAACAAAATGTGTAAAATATTTAAGATTAAAATGGTTCTTACTTTCCAAGGTGAAAAGTCCCTCTTTTCCAAACAAATAGTTTCATTGCATTTAAGAATAGCTCGTAGGGCAAATGCGATTGACCAGGTAGCAAGATACTCAGAATATGCTCTCCTCAAGTCAATCTCACGTGTCAGGAAATCATCATTTGCATTTTGAGGGTCAGGTAGCTGGCAGGCTAATTCAGATTTCCACTTCAGAGACTCTGGCAAAGGACACTGGGTGACAGGTTTGTTATTTACACAGTCCTGATGTTTTTTCACTTCTTCAGAACACCCAAACCGGATGTCTTTGTACTCCTCAATGAATGTATTCACAGCTTCTGGTCCTGCTGAAAGATTTGTAAGGAAAGCTTTGAATGCTGGAATTTCACCTGTCATAAAGGAGAACCCAAAGATGCCTCCTAGAACATTTATCCCTTTCAATGTAGCCATAGGACGATAAATGGACCAGGAATCACTGGCGATCCATGTCCTGGAGATTCCTCTTTCCAACATCACCTTAAACAACTCTTCAACAAGTTTTTCTTTCAGGATGATCAAAACCACCTGGGATGTAGATGACTGAATGATATCTGCTAACTCACCGATTCGTCTGTTAATATTAATGTCAGCCATGTTTTGAGGAATCACTTCATTGAAAGCAGGGCATATCTCTAATTCTTGAGCATAATGTAAGAAGCTCTGCAGAGCATTCCTACCATAGTCATCATCCCCTGATACCACACCAACCCATGTCCAGTTAAAGTGTTTCATGAGTTTGGCGAAGGCACGCGTCTGATGTCTGTCACTTGGTATAGTTCGTAAAAAGGCTGGATAACGCAATTTGTTATCCAGAGTATCAGCAGATGATGATGTACTTATCTACAAAAGAATACAACATGCAAGTATTTGGTTTTGTCCTGTCAATCAATATTATTTTATCTAACTTTTTAATTATTTATACCTGGGGGACCATATAGAGACCCAGAACCCGGGCCATAGCAGCAGATACTTCAGAGAAGCGTTCCCCAATGATGGCCTTTACTGTAGGCTGTTGTATTAGGTCAGCTTGAATTGACAGGGTGTTGTTCATGGTTAACAAATGCACAATATTTTCAATAGCCTTGCCAGCATCTGAGCATGTGTCACAGATAACATATCCAAGATGAATGCCAGGCAGAAAGCTTGAGTTGTTTATTATATTAATAGTGTGGAGGACAGCCAAGCTCTGCACAAACGCACTTAAATAAAACCTGAATGAAAAAAATATATCATTACAGTTTGTGCCTATATCATTTATTTATTAAAAACTTACATGGAATGAACTACAGTATATACACAATAACTTACCCAGTGCAGTTGAATCTTTCTGGCTTGATACGTTTATCCAGGTTCTCAACCTTAGAATGGCAGGGGCTCAGGATTCCAATCACAATGTCCCCTGGACCACTTGCCCCACATATAGAGTCACTGCATGAGGCACAACCAAAACAATAAATACCGAAAATGGCATACCAAATTAGATAAAATAACATTGTTCTCAGAAGTGATTATATCATATGTATGCCTAAAATGAATTCTGATCCTGATAAAGCAAATCAACCCTTTTACAGTTAGACAAAAACCATTGTCATGTTCACATTCAAACATGTTGCCCTTCTACATTTTTGTACTTCTACTTAAGGCTATTGTGTAACTCTAGCCAGATATTATGTCTTAAAGTTCAGGTTACCTGTCCTTCCCTTTAAAAGGTTTATCATGGATTTGTGTAAAAACAATGGATTAAGATCATGAAAAAGGATTTGATGGTCCCTGTGTCTCTATTATGGTATTTTGCTATAATTCTTGACAAGTTAGTTGTGTTATTAGTGTGGAGCTACTTTGTGATGCATTTTTAGGTGACTGCTTTGCTAAATATAGTAAAAGATCAAGGACAATTATTATACTTCAGCTCAGCTATAACATAAATTACATTTAAATGCATACATATTAGGCTAATGTGTTTTATTAAGGACATGGGGCTTGTGTTTCCTTATTGTCTCTAGATACTTGTGGGGAAAATCTCTACAGTTTACAGTTTACAGTCCATTTACAGTACAAGCCACGCCCCATAGTCCAAGGTGTGTGTTCCAAGCATCCCCAAAGGATATTGTTTTGTCATTCTATTTCAATACTTGTTATTCAACGCACTGCCAGGAATGATTAAATATGACAGAATTCTACAGCTACCTTTTATACCCTATATATTATAAAGGTGCTGTAGGTAGGATGATCTTAAATGCCATAGACATCCATCAGCTTAACATGTTCTCAAATGCTCTGTGTGAAACTCCACAATGGGACCTATTGTAGCCCCTGCCTCTGTAAACCGATTTATATTTTGAGGCAGGGCAGACTCACTTCACCTGTGCATTGTTATGCAATCAACCCGTATCAATGGGGCCTACACTCCCACACAACTCTGCCAGATCGTATTACTCACCCAAGTTAGTACCTGCTCTTGCTGCATACACTATTTCCATATTTCAGTCGAACGTGCCCAGCTGATTTGTCTCTCTGTCCTTTGCAGTTCTGTCTACTCTGTTATCCTCCTCATGTTATGATATTTGCGCATACTGTAGGCTACACCTACATACACATTAGAGTGTCATGATTACAAGTCCATGTTAATATTACATGTTACAAACCAGCCACACACAAACATAGGCTATACACAAAATCACATTTACAAATAGTTATTGTAGCTACTTAAGACAAATATCACAGATTCATTTTTACTGAAAAGTTTACATTTTCACCAACAGAACACAAACTTGGTTAGCCTATACCTAAAATGATGTATTCATTTCATTAAAGTATTCATTTCCTGTCATAATGACACAACATGCCATCCCTTTGCTTATTTTACACCTACCTTGATGCATCATTGTACTAATCTAAAAACATAATAATTAGATAACTTGTTAGAGCACATACCCTCATATCGTACATCATAACTTATGTGAAACAAAATACACTTTCATTTTGCAGTGCAACCATCAAATGTAAATGGTGGCGTGTGCCTGTTCTTCCCTACATACAATGTCTTTTGAACATATTAAATCTTACAAACCATCTGGAGAAGATACTGTTAAACAAGAGTTACACTAAGCCAACTGTCAGTTGAAAATAAAACAGGGAATTCAGCAGCAGATATTTCCCTGTTAGCTTGGTGTGTCTTAAATTTCAAGTTGGATCTCATTGGAAGTGGTCAAATATATGGTTACAAAATAAATTACCTAACAATTGGCTGTACATGTAATCCCTAAACACCGTCCTAATATGATGTCAGACAGCACAGCATGACAGGACCAATACAAACCAACCATGACCAATGTGATATTTGTGTATGCCTATGAGATGTATTTGACACCACAGATAGAATGAAGAATAGATCACTGCTGCAGTTGTACAATAACATGGCTAAAACCTTGAAGTCATGAATACATTTATTTAGTTAATTTATAGGTCTGTCAGCCCAGAATAACAACAAAAACTAACATACCTCCTGATGTCCTCGGGTTTCAATACTTGAGTCAGATGGCACCACCTGATTGTGTCTGATTGTGTAGTTATCTTTATTGTCAGTGATGTGTGAATTTATTTCTTGCCTTTTCTGCCTTTAAACCCTTCTGTTGTCTCGGTTTCAAACACACAACGTTGTGCCAGCAGTGCACATCATGTCTCAGTAAGAAGACTTTAGAATTAGTAGGATTAGTGCGTTGGCTCAATTTGACCCGGAGAGCAACAGGAGGTTTAACTCCATTATATTTAGCAGAACAACATAATCTACATCTCCAGTAAACTTTTATATTGTATTTAATATTCTGGCATATTGACAACTGACACTGCAGTTACGTAACGTATGCTGCTTACGATACAAACGTGAGTGGAACATCCCTGTATCCTTGGCGCGTTTACAACAGCTCTCGTTGTGGGTGGGACGCAGCCTTGGCGCGTGTTTATCATAATGGCGCACATTCTACCACTGAAGTTAAGGGGTCATGAGGAGTAGTTTTGGCGTGTGTAACATTATGTCGTCCGTTACTATTTCGGTGACGACCTCTCTTTAAGATTAATTATAAGTAGCATAATTAAATAAGTATATATTCTAGTCACTTGTCATTATCGTAGTGACTACGCTAGCTAAAGGAACGAACTGCTGTGCAAGGGTGAGGCAATAACTAACAGTACAGTACTGTACCTACGTGAATTATCAATTGTAATTGTACAACTACTTGATCTAGTTACACAGAAGATGTGCTGAATAATATGAATTATAGTGATAAAACAACAGATGCAATTAGCTTACTAAACCTTAACATGTCAGCTTCTGAATATACAGTAGCCTACATTTCGCAAGCTATCAAGCTAACGTTACCAATAGTTGACAACTGGTTGCTGATTGTACTGTAGCGTAGTGTCAGCCTTAGTACATTAGTTTGTTCAGTAATTGGTTAGAATATGTTAACCCTCGTAATGTACTCAGAAATATAGTTTTTGGCCACACGGCGG
>JAODUG010085629.1:0-12352 GCA_027564795.1 Aphredoderus sayanus
GTGATTGGTTGATTAGATAATTGCATTAATGAGAAATTGAACAGGTGTTCCTAATAATCCTTTAGGTGAGTGTATGTCTGTGTAAACTGTACAATTAGAATTGGTGACTTCTGCTGGCACTAGAAGGTAGTGCGTTGGGACAGCATTAGGGTTCAATTTGACTTGACGATTTAGCATGCTTTTGGACAGCTGGTGTCAGAAGATGAAAATAGCAGGCAGGGAAAGAATGTATTGTTAGCCGTTACAGTAATACTGTATATAGTAAGATGACTGCAACCAGCTAGTGTGCCAGTGTGGCCAGCTAGTGCAGTCACACTAAATGTTTACATATAATTAATTTTATAATTAAAAGACAATTTTCTGCCCTTACACTGTTCAAGATCAGGTGTTGGTCTACCTTTTGTCAGAAATGTATTTTCTTCAAAGGATACGGTGGAAAAATGCAACAATGACATTGGCACGTCCATAGCTTATTTTTTGTGTCGGCAAAATGAATGGAATACATTTCCTGGTTTTTAACCCTTTCGTAGTCCTAAGCCACTCGCTCACCGAGTGCTTGAGGACTGACAGAACTGGGTTAGCGTCTTGGAAAATCTAGGCCACTCATGCAGATAGAGTTTAGAGAAGATGTATTGTGCAGCAACACTAGGAATTCACATGTAGGAATGCACCGAGGGCTCTTAATGTCTAGACAAATACATCATAAAGCTATAGGTCTGTAATAGCAGGGAAATCATTTAGGGCACAACTGATAGGGAAGTGCCACATAAAACTCAAAAAAACATATTTTGTGGCTTGAGATGTTAATTGAATAGTTTTTAAAATAGCTTGTGTTTAATACTTTATGTGCAATGCAAATAGTAGTGCTTTGTGTACGTTTGGTGTGTGTGTAGTATGTGTGTACTGTGCGTGTGTATGTTCACCTGCTCTTGTCTCTCTAACCAGCGGTCGACCATGGGGTGTTTGGCACTGAGGGATGATCGAGCCATCTCTCTCTGGAACTCTCTCTGATTGGCCCAGCCTGCAGCGTCTCTGGGCAGACTGTGGTACGTGTCAACGCCTTTACCCTGAATAGAGGACCGCTATTAGTCACATCACACATGTTGACAAGCAACCAAGTCTATTCAATGCACAAAGATACTGCCTGTATAAATGGCAGTACCTTTATTTTTTATTTATACAGTTATTTTAAATAAATTATTCTCCAACTGATACATACCATAATATCCCAACTATTAACCATGGTTTATATACTGATTTTGCAAACTGTCGTCAGTCCTGCGGTTAATACATTTTATTTATTATTTTTAATGTAATCCAGAGCTATTCATTAAAACCCCAGCACTATCAGGTCTGAGGTCTTAACGAATTTCATATAGTGCTGGTGAAGTCGGTAACTTTACAACACCATTATAGCTATTGCTCTGTGCCTAAGCTAAACCATCATGGAAAATAGTTCCCTAGGTCCCTGCAGACTTTGTTGTACCCTTCCACAGTGTTGAGCACTTGTCAGGTCAAACTGCACTTCAGAAAGATATCACAACATATGTATTAAATAAAGTAATTGTAAGAATTGACGTGATGAATATTCAGAAAGCATCATTCTACATAATGCCGCCCAGCGAGCTGTTGAGACAGGCCTTCCAAACATACACAGAACAATACTAGTGCTTAACTTGCAGGGATCAGCGGTGATACTGTACTTCTAAAATGACCATAGAGGCACTTTTATACTTACTGACTAATGGTATATGCATACTGGGTACCACTATCAAACTGAACTGAACTTTTCAGTTTTCAAAATGATGAAACAGGAACGAACATTTGTTTGACTATTTCATTGAGTGAAATCCAGTAAACCCAGGCAAGTAGAGCCTTTCAAGATGGGAAGCTGCACAATATGCAGTGTTCACTTCTCTCCTGCAAGCAGCTTTCTGTGGAGCCATGCTGTTTGTAGGCATGTCAATAACAAGTGTAACCTATTGTATTGTATGTGGCCTAGTCCTACGGCATCTATTGAATAGATTGGTGTTTATATATATTTTTTAAATTAAAATGCCACCAACACAATGTAGGAAAATGTCATAAAAGTAATAAATAAACAGGTGCAGTTAATAGAAATGATTTGGAATGAAAGTGGAAGATATTTGCCATTTAAGCAGTAATCCATAGACAGAGGGTGTTGTTACAGTGTATTCATAATGTTTTATTACAAACAAATTCAATGCTAACCTTATGTCTCTGCCTCTCTCTCCAACAGTATCACTACCCTGCCCCTCACCTTCCTCTCCAGACTGCTGGTCCCACTAGACTGGCGACTCTTCAAAAAGCCGGCAGTCGTGGACCAGCGGGCCGGGTTCTTCCTGGACGGAGGCTCTGCGGCCGGGACCCTCAGCTCTTCCCCTCCACTACATGGCCCGTTGACGGTCAGCAGGGCAGGGTCACTGCTCCGCCTCACATGGAGAGGCATGCCTGGGGGGGGGCAGACAGAGTCTCACCAAATGTCCATTAAGAAGACACCTGTTTCACAGCTTTGTGTCTGGAGACCCTCTGCATTTCAAATACACTTGATAAATAGCACTGGCACTGGAATTAATCATTATTACATTGTAACAAATCTATCTATGGCAATTTTAACAATTGTCCACATCCACAGGGAAATAAAGTATTATATATCCAGCTATTGGTAAACAATATCCGTCATACAGTATTTATTGTACAAAATATCAGGAGTTGACCCAGAAGCTAAACCACCAGGATTGTTGATTAGTAACTGAGACATAAAGCTGAATTAGTTCCATCATCTGATGACAACTCAGCTGAGTGTGTGGTAACACAGCCAAGGGGACAATCTGTTTAGGTAGACGCTTCCATTAAACATTTGTACTGTTTAAAAGCTGATGTGGGTGGGAGAGAGCCACGGTCAACATAACAACACTCAGTGCTAGAAATGCTTCAGTTTCCCAGATCAGAAGCATATTGGGCTGGTTGGGCAGCAAGGGAACCATACAAGACACTGTCTTGAAGAGAGCAATGTTACAATGTCCTGTCCTGTTACAACCCCTAAAGAGGTGGCATCCCCATATCCCCGCCACAATGCACTGTCCACAGAAGTGTAGGTGGTAGGGGGGCAGGTAGAGATCAGAGTGAGCCTTTATGGGGAGTGGTAGAAAGGAATGCCAGAAAGTCAGCACAAAGGCCCCAGAAACACAATGCAAGTAGCTCGTCACTCGTCGCTTTGCAGTTGAATGTTGTATGCTAGTAGACGTTCAAGGCTATGGTTGCATCCCGTTTGTATATTTCCCACCTGACATGCCTTCATGTGTCAATCATTTTCCCATTTCACTCACCAACAGTTATTTTGCCTGTCATCACAATAAGGCACTGAATGTCATTGATGTTCCATGGCTTCTCATTTCTACTGTACATCGCTGCTAGTGTCTTCGAGTGTGTGTGAGGCTTTAGGTGTGGGCATTCATACACATGTCAATACAATATACAACACGTTGTGTCTTGCATTGTTTGGCATACAATACAAAACAACTTATACACTACAAAACAGAATTAAAAAGAAGTAAAAAATTAACCAGAACTTCTGCTTTCAAGCACTACCAAAATGTGCATGCTGTAACCCCCCACCCTAGTAAAAGCTAATGGTTGTTTGTTTTAATTATTATCACAGCCTGTGTGGGACAAGATGGTATGTGTGAGGCAAGATGGTCTAGTGGTCTGGGTGTTTGACTCCCACCCAGAAGGGTGTGGGTTTAAGATGACCTGAACGTGTATTTGGATTAAAAAAAGTGTCTGTTAAATGTTCATATTGTGTGACTACATGGTTAATTTGCTGCTGATTGAGAGGACCACACAGGAGACATGGATTATGTAGTCCTAAACAAAAGTGACACACCACTGACACACCACTATCAGATGTTCCTGATCTTCCAGTAGGAAGTGCAGTTGGACAGTTGGCTTATCAGAGTGGGACGTCAGCTGGACCGTGGGAAGGATGCTGAGAGCTGTGAGAAGCAGCACAGACACTGGCTTAGCAATACTGTTGCACAATGCTTTGCACCTAGGCATCATTGTGGATGGACAATGAAGTGGCTTTACATTGTAATTTACAATATTATTATGCACTAATAGTATGCCATACATTCTTTACACTGTTTGTGTATACTGTGTCTTGCACTATAACTGCCAGAAGCAGTCTGGCATGAGATCGCATGAGAGTTTGGACCCATCACAACCCAAGAATTACAGGCCAATATCTAAACTTGCTTTTATCGCTAAGATTTTAGAAAGTGGTAGCTGAGCAGCTTACTACTTTCTTAGAGATAAATGCCATTTTTGACAAATACCAGTCAGGCTTCCGCAAAAAGCATTCTACGGAAACAGCACTACTAAAAGTTTCCAGTGACATTATGATGTCAGCTGATTCTGGGAAGCACACAGTGTTAGTTTTATTGGACCTTTCATCCGCTTTTGACACTATTGACCATAATATTTTGGTTAACAGACTTCAGGATCTGGTAGGGTTGTCTGGATCAGTTTTTAAATGGTTTTCATCTTACCTTTCTGGTAGACGTTTTAGTGTTCTTATAAATCAGATCATGTCAGATACTGCAGGCTTATCGAGTGGGGCACTTCGGGGTTCGATTCTGGGACCGATTCTGTTCCTTTTGTAGGAACAGAATAGGACAGATAGGACAGATAATCGGCCATTTTAGTGAGGTTTCCTATCATCTATATGCAGACGACATTCAGTTGTACTGCTCTTTTAAAGTCTACTGAGTAATATAAACTGACCTCTCTTATCAACTGTCTGACTAGTATCAAGCAGTGGTTAAATGATTACTTTTTATTCCTGAACTCGGCAAAGACTGAAATACTGATAATTGCCCCAGAGCAAAGCATCTCGCACATAAAGCAACATAGCGGTATCTTAGGCTCGAACTTCGCTGCAAGGCTTTTAACCCAGACCAGTAAAAGGGAACACATCACGCCTTCACACATTTCTTTCTGATCAGACAAAAATGAAGGTTCTTTACTTTTGTTGTTGTGCACATGCATATAGTCCATCACATTTCAGTGTTTTGTTCACAGACTCAAGCAGGAGTTGGCAAGTAAGTGTGGCCTCAACTAATTTTTCAATCAATCAAATAATTTTCCTTTACCCTAATCATCATTTAATTAAAATATATAAATAGAAAACATACAAAGTACACATTTCTACACATATTCTAATATTATTTATTAGCCTATAGTTTTAAATTGTTCATAAATGTTTTACTGTATCATTATTTAGCTCCAGTATGGGTAACATGCCTAATGGTTATTTACTTTGTTTTCCGGTCATCGTGAAATCAGGAAAAATTGCAGTAATCCTCCATCGTCAAAGGGATCTCAATCGTCCAAAAATTCTGATGTAGCTTAAGATCCCTAGTTAATATTAAATCTATTCTATTAAATGTTTGACCTCATCGTTTATTTGCCTATTCTGATAACAGTGGCAGAGAAGCTACTAGAAACTAAGATTTATTTTTCATTATCCAACATCAAACCTATGTTTTAGCCATGAAACTGTTACTAGTTTAATCACTTAAGTTTTCAGCATTAATCTTCACAGCTCGTTATTATCGCCTTTTGGAAGGACAATTAAAAGGAAAACGAGCAAAATATTAATATGATTAGTTTGAAACAGACAGCGCCAGCAGTATGTTAGGTAAGCAGCCAGACCTGATTTACTGACGAATGGCTAAGGCAAAGGACAGTGCAACCTAAAGACTACAGCAGCGTCTAGCTAATAGATACGTTCACCGTTCAAAAACGAATTAGTCAGGCAGTAATGTGTTAGTCTTCCATATATTTGGGAAGTGAAGAATGTGCCTCAGACACAGACTCTCAGCCCAGTTTGCATCCACAAAGAAAGAAGAAGAATCAAAAGCAGAACCATGGCGTGGCATCACACAACCCAAACTCGCCGCCCAAAACCAGACTGAGGGAAACCCTAAGATCGTCAATTCCACCCATAACAGCTGATCCAGGGACAGCAAACGCGAGGAAAATTCTGCACAGCGGAGCGCAGGCCGATTTAGGTCATTCCTTTGAACTACGATGAACCAGGGAAGTGTTCTTGTCATTGTGTTTTAAACTGATGTATGAGTAGCTCCAAACCAAAAGAATAGCTGAGTAACACTTCCAAATAGCGTTTCCACTCCTTTCCATCTGTCTTCCGCCCCATTAGGAACACCAACTGCAGCTAGGTAAGCAGAGTAGGCTAGGCTAGGTTAGGGTACAGCCGAGTCTAAAACATTCCCCTGTCCAAATGCTATTTCATTCATACATTTTGAAAAGGATTAACTGGGCCTGTGCGTTGTCACAGTAGCCTTTATAGTCGGATATGGCCATTATAGCCAGCAATCTGCGGATGTGGTTACAATGTCCAAGTCAAATCGTACCAGCCTAAAAATTATGACAAGTCGCTACCAACAACTGTTGCATAGTGAAACAGTAAAATAAGTTAAAGACACACCTTCAAATGGGTATCCCTGTGGGTATCCCTGCCTGCACACATGCAATGGAAAAGGGCCATAGGAGAGTCCTCCTCACAACCAGATAAAGGATAATTACTGCCAAAGGAGCCAGTTGGCGGCCAAACGGCGGCGCTACGTCAGGCCTGATGCACAAGTGATTTAGCACTCCGCCAACAGAACCAATTAGACTAGTTTGGCCACGGATCAAACTGCCATCTTGTGCCGGAAATAAAGCCCGCCTGTCCAATTAAGTGAATTTATAGTCAGGGGTACAGTGGTGTTGGGCTGTGACAGGGTAATTGGCACAGTTTGTCATCGACTGCTGAAGGTGCTGATGTATGCACAACTGCAGAAGGACCCCAGACACAAAGGTACAATGGAGATATGGTTGCACTTAAAATAGTTAGTCAAGTCATTACTGCCACCTCTAATTAATCTATCATTCAACATTTAGTTAAATAATGTAAATATGTTGTAATATAAACTGTTGAAAAACATTGACCTAGCCATCTAAACTTAAGGGATCACACCGGTCCCTAGAACACTGAATTAGTGGCATGTTACTATGGGAATTACTGGTATATACAGGTGTATTAATGGTCTTACTGGTGCCATTACTGGTATGTATACAGGTATATTAGTGGTCTTACTGGTGCGCAGGGCGGAGGGTGTGACCTCTATCTCAGAGGAGGTCTGGTATGGTGTGAAGGCAGAGGCAGAGCTGCTGTTGAGCTCTGAGGCCAGCGGGTCTGGGCTCTGAGTCCCTGTAGAACTGGCACTGGTCCCATCACCACCCTGATGGGGCTCTTGTTCATCATACACCGCTTTGAGCTAGAGGGAGACATACATCATTATGTGCTTGTTTATATCAGGTTATTTACTACAGTTTAGACTAAGTCCATTGATTTCTCAGATCAGCAACAAACATTGTTCCAGCACATTAAGTCTCTGTTTCAGTAGCATTTAGCCTGCGAGCAGCATGGCTTTACAACATGTTGGACAGGACCCTTGCTGAGCACACACACCATTCCAACCACACAATGTACATGAGATTTTGTCTGACCTGCAGGACGACATGTCATGGAGTGTAAAGTAATGCAACAGGTAATGGTGTTTGTGTGTGCATGTGTATGTATTAGTGTGTGACTGTGTGATACTGTAGGTTGTGAAATGTGTGTGTGCAGCACATACTTGGTCAGAGAGTCCGGCAACATAAGGCCTGAGTCACCAAACCTCTCCCACCATGAACTCCCAGAGAGACCCCACTCTCCCCCACCCCACTGACAGCCATATGGTTGTCATTACAAGGCAATCTGTTGGGGATAAAGTGCACGCTACAGTGCTACAGCTTGGCTGTTTAAACAGCTCTTGGCCTATGTGATGTCATCAAGCAGGAATCATCTGACAACCATATACAGTAGTAAACCTCTATGCTGAAATATACAGGCATAATAGGACATTGTTTAAAACTAGTTAGAGTAATCCCTGGGACTGGAAAGCCACAAAAATATGTAATTTAGGGTCTTAAATGCTTAAAGGTAGAGTCTATTAAAACAGAACACATCTCCCTTTAATGCCATAGGGTGCTCTCTCAGAAGCTCCGCCCACCCCCCAAACTGAACACGCGCATTGCCAAGGCTGGGATCATGTTGTGTGGTGCAGTCTGCACTACTATGTGTTTCCATTTAGAGAGCAAGAGCTGTGTAGAAACATCAGATATATTTTCAGCATACACGGCAAGGGAAGCTAGCATTGAGCGGTAATATTTGCTGAATTTGCCTAAAAGTTATCTTACAATCGCTGACTCCATCTTTAAGGTGTTGTTTTGTTTTCAAATGTTAGAAATATTTGTTTGTTTTTCTCTATACAGTAGTTCTTTCGTGCACGAAATGAAGTCTAACTAGCCACAAGCCCTAACGTGCAAACACTAATGCAAACATGTAAAGTATATGACACTACAATTTGGCACCGATATATCTGTATCGACAGATATTCGCCTTTTTGTTTACTGCAATCAGCTTATCAGCAAAAACAATTACATCGCATATGGCAGTAACTGATGTTTATCTATTGTGTTTAGTCCATTTTGCGCAGGCTAAATGCTAAATTGGAGCAACTAACTGAACATATATATAAAATGTACTACAGTATATTGACACACTGATGATAACAGGTTCAGAGTATCAGTTAGCAACCGCTAAGCTACAGCATTGTCAAAGTAAGGTGTTAGATTCAATACCCGGTGTAGTCCTAACAGAAATTGCACAAATTCTATCCCGTCTTAGCATACAATAACAGGAAGCCTTGCGATTGGTCAGTGTGTCTGTTCAATGTCTGATAAGACACAATGGAGCTGCAAAGCTCGCCTGACAGGAATCAAACTATAATTTGGTGTGCACACACACACACACACACACAGCAACTTTTCACACACACACAGTCATTAGTGCTCTCTCTCTCTCTCACACACACACAACATCCAGACAGCCAGCGCCAAGAATCCTGGAATCTCCTTGGTTGTAATGTCTTAACCCTATGGCAAAGCTCAGAGGTGTTAGACTAGACAGACATACACACACACTATTAATAATTGAATGAACAACAAGTATTCAGGTGCATCAGTGTAGATCAGATAGTGGCCATGCCATTTGTTCTAAAATCTCCATAAAAGAAAATGTCAATGGGATTTTATTCGGACATCATAAGAACAACATAAAATAACTCAACAAATCCTGAATTATTTGGGTTGTACAGTACAGTACAGTTCTCTGGGGCAATGAAAGGATGTTCTTGTTATGCAAAAGAAAAATTCTCATTTTGAAGTGTAAACGTACATGAGTTCATCATAATAGGTCCAGCACCAGAGGTTAATGAGTTTGTTTTGATCAGACCCACATCTATGTATATCTTCAGTAAAAGAGTGAATATTTATTAAAATGGTCTTTTTGAGTATTTGGTTGTAGGCCAAAGGTTTAGTATGTGGTACACCAGCACACACTATTTTTTGCAATGTTAACAACATTAGTGTCACCCGCTGTACTTTTACTTTTGGTTTGGTTATTCAGAGTAGACATTATTTAAGTTCTATTATGCTTATAGTACTGTAGGTCAACGTTTGAAGTAAATCTCTTTGGCTCGAACGACAGTGATAATGTACCCTTGCTACTTTAAATACTTTCTGTAGTTACACTGGCTGTGCTGCTAATAAATATGCAAATAAATATGCAGTTTATCATTGCATATTTATCTCATCTTGTGTGGTTTATATTTGTCCAGCTGGGAGACCATCAGACGGATGTTAAGTTTCTGCCAGGGGTGTAACAGTATTTATTATGTGTGAATAATATTATCTTACCATGTCACAGGTCTGCCTACTAAATCACCATATTATACAAATACTGTACACAACAATGGCATTACAAAGAATACAATAGGAGATTTTTAAATAGGATGCAGACCAAATAACAACATCCTGTCCAGCTAGCAAGTCACTTCCTGACCAGTGTCCGCATCTACTTCTCGTCTCTAACTGTACTGTTACATTGGGAACAGGCCAATGGGATTGAAGAATGTGGGCTTAGGCAAGGGCTATTACCATATTTGGACATATTAGTGAAATTGTACATTGTCCTTGATAATTAATTACAATATGCCATTGTACATTTTGTAAAACAGTTTTGGCATTTAGAATGTGAGGCAATCCTGTAAAGCACTTTGAGTGGCCCGTAGTTTAGAAAAGCGCTCTAAAAAATGCAGTTCATATACTATTAAGCCATTATATCCACCACAATATTTCACAAATCTGTCCTTAGCCATCTTTACACAACTTACTATAATTGTTTTGCCATAATATTATATATACAGTAATACTTTCAATCTTTGTGATAAGAAATACAAGTGCTATAAATACTGTATGAGCGATATATAGAACCCTAAAATATACATAATCCACTCCTGCTACTGGGTCATGTCTGGCATCGTAAGAAACAGGACAAGTTACTGTTTCCATTGATACTGTACCAAACATAGCATAGCCTAAGCTAGCCATTTTATTTAACCATCTTGTTGTCCTCTGGGTAAAACTGAGCCAACACACTACCTCTTTCTGGCAGACAGAAGGTACCAATTCTAATTATACATCTTACAGACATATGATGTGCACAGCTGGCACAACAAGGTGTGTGTTTGAAACCTGAGTACAACAGGAGGATTAGAAGGCAAAAACATACAGATATAATTAATAAAGAAAGAAATACACACAGCACTGACAAAGAGAACTACACAATCAGGTGGCGCTATCTGGTGGCACAATAAGGTTTTTAGACACAAAACATTCATGCAGTTTGACTTATAAAATGTCCAATGTTAAATGTTGTGTTAATCCCAACGCCAATCCCAAAGCCAAGTGTTTCCAGGGCCATTTTGAGTCTAGGTGCCATGTTTTCCTATTTAACGCAATACCACCAGATAGTTCTACGCATTAAAAAATCTTGGCAGGTGATTGGATCCGTTTATTTTCGAGTCACTTTTGCATGGGATCATTTCTATGATTGCGTTATTCACACTAGAGTACATTTTTGGAGAAGATAAGAGTCGTTTGGTTTATCACAGAATGTTACACTGTTATGTGTTTGGAATATGTAATGTGGAATATGGAACGTATTCCCTATGGTTTTACCTATACATAAATACCAAAACTATGCAAATTGACCTGATAGTTGTGGAGGTATTATTGATAAAATTTGGGGATGTCTGTGTAATATAAAATAATATAAACAATGCTTTTTTCCCCCAGTCCTGCAAATATAATTTTCATCATATAACAATTGTATAGGAGACAACAGTTACATAAAATCAGACATCAACCTCACACACACACACACACACACATATCGAAATCTCTCAAGAAAGTACAATGCTGTACTAGGCTGTAGCTGGCAGACAAACTCCTCACTCTGGGCATTCGGCTATTCCTAACACTACACTGACCCCTGGTGGCAGAAATTGGGGACTTTTTAACCCTCCCGTTGTCCTCAGGTTTCAAACAAGCACCTTGCCGTGCCAGAAGCTGTAGAATTAGGTTTAGCGCCTTCTATCTGCCACAAAGAGCTAGTGATTTGGGTCCATTTGACCCAGAGGACAACAAGAGGGTTAAGTGGGTGTCTTTTAAATAAAGCCAAATTATGATGTAAAATTTTTTTTATTTCTGAAACTGATTAAAGACTGAGATATATTCAAATATAAAAAGAACCAATGCAATTAGGATTTGGCTTTCATTTAAATTATTTCTTAAGAACTTACTGCATCTTATCTAAATGACTAATTGACCCAAGATCCTTGCCTGGGAACAGAACTATGACCTTTGACCTTTGATCTAGTTCCCCGTGTCTCAATATTGTAACCCCCACTTTCATGTGTCTTCCTTTGTGTGTGTCCTCTTGTATCCTGAGTGACTGCCATTGTAAACAGACCATTTTATTATCATTGTTGCCACCTCATGATTACCACTTCAAAATGTTCCCTCTAGCCACCCCTCTTTTCTTACTAGTAGTCTGTTAGTGTCTATTCTACCGCAGAAACATTCTGCATTGCATGCGTATTGTAGTGGTTTCTCCTTGGCCAAGCTTTATTAAATATATTCATTTAACACAACGACGACTCAGAGCTGAATTCCTTTCGCTAAAGAAAGTCAGACAAATTTAAGCATCATTTCTTAACCCTCGTAATGTACTCGTAATATATTATTTAGCCACACGGCGGCGCCATCTGATTGTGTATGATTTGTGTGTTTTTCAATTGGCATTGCTGTGTGTATTTAT
>JAODUG010085651.1:0-12352 GCA_027564795.1 Aphredoderus sayanus
CACACAAATCATACACAATTAGATGGCGCCGCCGTGTGGCCAAATTTGAGGTTTCTGAGTACATTACGAGGGTTAAAGCATTTGTTGCTCACTTCTCTCTGTGAACTATACCTCCCCATCCTCCACTATAGTGTGTGCTTCAAATGAGCGTGTAATGGGCCTGGAGGACATGAAACATGTAGTGCACCTGCTCCACGCAGCCCTCCATCTGCCTGACCACCAGCTGGTGAAAGAGAAGCAGCTGTTGGAGAGACTGGACAATCTCAAGCAAGAACTCTCCCCTCTGGAGAAGGTACCAGAAGAGTACTCATTCTGTCAGTCTATCATCCCTGACATGACTTTGTCCGTGTATTTTCACTGGATGTTGCTATACACCCGGTTAGGTAATTTGCTCCAGTACTGGTAGCCTAGCATGCCAGCATATTGTAGCCTGCACTGCATTATCTGGAGTCACGCATTTGACTTTAATTACTGTTGGTCAGTTAAACTGCTGGTTATTGTGCCATTACTGTTCAGACCATGGCTCAGCTGTCGAGAAAAGCGGAATTCCAGACGTCCAGGGTTCTGTGGACCGGCATGGCCCTTTTGTCTGTTCAGGGTGGAGCCCTGGCCTGGCTCACCTGGTGGGTCTACTCTTGGGACGTCATGGAACCAGTCACATACTTCATCACCTATGCCACCAGCATTGGAGCCTTTGCCTATTATGTCCTGACCAAGCAGGTAAGGGCACGTTTATTAAAACCATGAGCCTCATTTACAAACGCTGGGTATGTAGAAAAGACTGCATACGCCATTTTGGCCAAGTCGCAGCGTTATAAGAAAACAACTTTCTGTAAAGTTTTCATATCTCTACCGGAACTCGGATGATTGAGACAGAAATGACAAACAGCCTATGAAATGACAACACTGACGGCAATGAATAAAACTAAAGGTTATTATATTGATATGCCTAGGCTATATTAATAATCATCATTCATTTAAAACATTGACAAATATTTGTTGTTCAAAGCACAGGTACAGGCAGTCATATCCATGTAAGATATAAAATATTCTGGTGGGTTGAATGATCACATAATATATCAACAATAGTGCCATGTAGCCTATAGCAGAGTGTCCACGTTTGTATGGGATACGAGCATGAAAATATAAAATATAGACATGAACTGGATGTCCGCAGACTCTCCTGTGATCTGTACCTTATTTGGATGGGGGATCTTATTGAATATAGACTTGTCTGTTCGTGACACTTATAAAGACAAACATTATAAAGTTTGTCTATTTCTGAGAGGATCCAATTTCAAATAAACAATCACGACTGCTGTGAAAGAATATTCTTGTGCATAAGCACTTTGGTCCTTACGCCACCTCTTGACCTGAATCCCAGTTTTATAAAATTATGCCCCAGAACTGTAGTAAAATAAAATGGGGAAACCTATGCTGTGGAAATCCAGACCTTGTTACAGATAGCAACGATTTTACCTTTTTCCTTCTAATTGTAGGACTATGTGTACCCAGAAGTTAAAGACAGACAGTTCCTGAATTATCTATATAAGAGTGCAAAAAAGAGCACTTTCAGTGTGGAAAAATACAATGAGTTGAAGGAGCAGCTGTTTAAGGTTTGTTATTAAATCTTTTTACATTATATCAAAAAAATATCAAATCTTGATTGTCTAAAATGTCTGATTATAATATGGTATTGATTCACTATGCCATGTCATTTAAGATTGGTATCGTTTTACTTTTGCATAGTGTTTTGATGTTTTACTTTTGTTTCGGTGAAGGCTTTCTGAAATGAAAGTGAAACTGGAATTTCTACTCAAACACTTCTTTTGAAATCATGCAGCATGTTCTAAATACTTATCAAATCTTTTACTGTCAGGTGGAGGAGGACCTGAAACGTCTTAGAAACCCCAATCAGCTTCAGCTGCCAATTGCCCAGATCCAACAAAAGCCATGATTAAATGCCAGCTATAGAGAATGCCAACCCACATGCATGAAGAGAAAAATCACTTTGCCATGTAGAACCATTTAATTTCGATACTGGTGCCTTTATTATGAATTCATATTATTGTATTTTGTTTACAGCTTTGTGTAAGATTCTAACATGATCTTTTGAATAAAAAGCTCAAATACCTCTTTCTGTATATTAGATATGGTCCTAGCTAAGGGGTGTGACTTGCATGTTCTTTTCCAAATGTGTGAAGAACTATTGATAATTGGAAAATAAGACATTCAGCTGCTGTTATCAACATGTTATTTAAGACACTTACATCTGTAGTCATGAGTAAGAATTCTCTTAATTGTTCAAAAGAAAATAAATAATTTCATATTTCAAAATACTGAATCATTACTAATAAAAAAAAAAATGAAGTATTTTATAAAGCAATGTTTTAATTTTGTAAGTGTAACTGACCTATTAGTACCTGGATTGAATCACTGCAATAAAAATGAATTTGGATCTTGACAGAACATTTATATAAATTTGTTAGTGGAAATCAGAATTATTCAAATACTATAGTATATATAAAATGGTCCTGAGTTGTTTATGTATAAATTAAAGCACATCTGGATTTCAAATATAATGTAAATCTAACTAAAATGTGAACAGTCAATGACCACAAGGCTCTGACAGTGTATGCTGGTATTACTGTGGAACACTGACTCATGCAAACTTCCATGTTTAAAGTCACGCCTTTTCCCTGAGGTACAGTACTTTATACTGAGTTGTACCATACTAAGTTCCTACTTTCAGTGAGTAAATATGAAAAGCTGAACCATAAATACCTACACCACAAGGTACAACATGCATACAAAAATTCACTTTTTTTAATCAAGATATCTTGCAGACAAAGCTGAATGTACTGAATCACTTTTCACAGTTGTCAAATAATTGTTTTGTTTACAAAAAGGGGAGGATTTCTCATTAAACCATTAAGTTTCACTATGAAAAAAGGTGCAGCTAAGTTCTTTGGCCTGAGCTGCCTTTCAGGAAAAGCACGTTAGTTACTGATAGCATACATTTGATCCTGTCATTGATTGTTCAGACTACACCCTGTGAAGGGTGGATGGCCATATGGGTTATATTATATACCCACTGTTTATAAAAATAAAGTCCATACAAGATATGCTTTTAAAATAAAGGCTCTTTACCTAAGAAACTGGTATGTTTAGGAACTCATACAAAATATTATTTCTTTGGCCTGAAGTAAAGTTTCTTGGTGAGCATCGAAGCAAAACAAGGTACCTGCTTCTTCCCAATGGCACTCCTATCATTGCAATTCCCAACACTTCTCATCGCCACTTTCCTGTTCACCAGTGTAAGCAACTCAGTGAATTCTAGAGAATTCCCAAACTTTTGTAGGGCCTCACACATATCTTGGATATACCAGGAGCCATTGATGGTCTCCCGGTGGGAATAATAACCTTAAACACACAAGAAAGGTAAAGATGACTGATTATGTGAATGTTAAAAAAAACAAAATGGGCAAACTAAACAGTTCCTTCAATATTGATATATACTAGCTCAGCAAGGTTCTTCTTACCTTCAGCCACAGAGTAGCACATGATGAAGTCTGCTCCAGCAGGGAGGGTGTAGACCACCCCAGCATCCACCATTACCTGGTTAGTCTTCACCTCACTGTCCACATCGTCTCTTGGAGTCACAGGTTCATCATGCTTGTCACCACGGCATGCCTGGTGACGGACACAACCAACAAAACCATGGTCACTGTGAGAGGTAGTAATCTGTATTGTCCCCCAATGGGCAATTGTTTTTGCAACAAGCAAAAACAGGTACATAGACATAAGCACTGAATAGTAACACACTCCGCTTATTTGTTCAGACAACGGGAAGCCTCTGGGATTAAAGAGTGACCCATTCTATTGGTGCTAAATGTTGGCATCCTATATTAACACCCTGAGGAAAGAATATCAAAGTATTTGGAGGGTCCTGAAGAAACTTCCCAGCTTTCAAAATTACCCCCCTCTGATAGACGTGACTGAGATCTGTGACCGTTTGGAAAGACCAGATACGGCTGTGTTGGATTGGGCTATAACTTTTGTATACCTGCAGTATAAATATCTTGGGCTTGCCTACAAGGCTCCTGCACTTGTCTCCTTTGAATAGAGCAGTGATATCCTGGATGCTGATCTTGCCATCGTAAGCGTAAACGTGGTCATTCTCGCCATGACTCAGGAAGACACAAACAAAGCAGTCGGCATCTGCATGGTTGGCCTCTGCAGCTAGTGAAATATAGCACAGGTATTTCTGGAGTTACAACTGGGGTTCAGTATGACTTATAATGTATATGTCTTACGGTTCAGCAGGACTTAGACTGTAGCTATCATACAGTAGTTGCTGTAGGAAGGATATGTGATCAGCATCTACTGCATCTACTTACCTTCACTGATCTTATTCAATACCTCTTCTTGCCTCAGATTATCATAGGCTTGCACCTCAAAGTTCAAATCCTTAAATCTAAAACAGGAAGAATAATTAATACACCTGACATTATTTAATCATAACAAAACAAGAGCAACAATGACTGCACAGACAAGGTATACTGTGAAAAGACCAGTTACTTTGCATAATTAAACTGAATACACTAATATAACATTTAAGATGGCCTTAGGCCTGCAACAAACAGTCGCTCATTTAATACCTTCTTTCCAGGTTGAAGCGGTCGGCATTGGTCCCATGCCGATCATTCATCCCCAGACGCCAGAAGAAACGCTCTTGATTAAAAATAATTGCAAGACCTCTACGTTTGTTGTCCATCTTGTACTCCTCTGCAGGGTCTAAAGAGAAAGTGCTATTTCAGACAATCCACAAAAAAGCACGAAGAAACAGGTTTAGTTGAAAAACCGTGAGAACCGTGACTATTTCTACTACTAAGAATGAAGCATTAATTAAGCAATTACCTTGTAAAGATTGAATCGATCTCTGTTTGGTTCTCCAGACATTCTATGGAAAGCAAAGCATGACACATTTGATAATGTATGACAGTGTTAAAGATGCACATATCACAACAGCACATAGCTTTTCATTTGTCTTGTTTAGGCATGTTTATAATATTACAACACGCAGCACGTTATTCAAACATGAAGAATTGCATGAGGATCAGATGACCACTTTAGTCCATTGTTGAGGAGTGCAACTACATGTTTATGAATTGTTTGAAATCTAGTATGGGGTCAAGCAGCTATTGTTCCCCCTAAGCTGACTGACAAGCAGAGGGTAGAGGATGTCAACAGGACCATCAAGTGTCACCTGCCTGCCACACCCTGTCGATAGACCTAAGTGTTTGTGTAAAATCAGGTTATAACCAATCACCACTGATATGGGAAAATGTGTAGGACTATAAATTTGGTTTCAATGTGTAGCAGTCACATTATAAATTATACATTTATTAATTGGTACTATATCTTATATCTGTTTAATAGTATTAGGTTTATTTGAATGGGGTTTGTGAAATTGTAACTTTAATTTAGGTGTATAGAAGAATAGTGTCTGCTGTGCTGTGGCAGTAAATGTAACTAGATAATACAACCTTGTTAATTATTACGTGTCTGACGTTTATGAAATTCATATAGGTTACATGAAGCAACGGTGCAACCAGTGCCACATTATAAATGTGTCAATTGATCACAAATTAAATATGATTTCTGGATATGTTTATTATGATAAATATTTGTGTCGTCTTTGGCTGTAACTAAACTTTCTGCACTGTGTGTAACACTCACTTGCACTGTGTTTTGCAGTTTTACTGTCTGTTCCAACACTTCCTGGAATGTAAAGAAAAGAAATGAAATATCTTAGCGAACAAGAAAAGAACACGCAGACTATCAGACTTGATGTTCTTTTAAAGTCAACATAATTAGGAGTGTTGGCTATAGTGTCGCAATAGTAGATTATATAACGCTTTGCTTCAGAAATATTTAACATCAAAGACAAGTCTCAACACGAAATTGTAATCGACATTGAAATACATAATTTAAACAATTTAAACCATTCCAAACTGTCATACCTTTACATGTTTTCTTTTCCGCATTGGACATATTGGTAGTAGCAGTGCCTACGCTTCACCAATTGACAAATCTAAATAATTTGCAATGTCAAAGCCAACGCTTGATAGACTGCTGCTCGCCACGCCTTTGCGATAACAATTGGTGAGTCTTCCAATCCGTCAAATTTCGAAGGCGTGGAGTCGACTTCCGTAATTCTTAGTGATGGGCATTCCGTCGCTTTTTCGTGAGCCGGCTCCTTTGACTCTTTTGGCTCTATAAAATAAAAAAATAAAAAAGTAATTATTTCTTCTTTTTTTGTGTGTGCCTTTTAACCCTACTGTTGTCCTGTTTCAAACTCACACCTTGTTGTGGCAGCAGTACACATCTTATGTATGTGTAAACTGTAAAATTAGGTTTAGAACCTTCTATCTGCCACAAAGAGGTAGTAATTTGGGTCAGTTTGATCCGGAGAACAACAGGTTAAAAAGTTAACTAAGACATGGACTATGAGAGGTGTTAAAACAATTCTCATTAAATAATTGAATAAAATAATTCTCTACCATAAATACAATGTCTTTAAACTTGCATTTATTTAATTGCAAACAAAGTGCATATACATCTAACTAACCATTATAAACAAATACAATCTGAAAATTACACCATATTAATAAAACATTTATAACAATGTGCTAAACTGCAGCATCCCACTGAAAGCATTAAACTGGTGCCTCTTTTTCTCTCTCATATATATGGATGGATGTAGACAAAAACTTAAAAGACTTTAATACAAGTGTGTCAGCCAGTATCACTGATTGACAGGAACAACATGTAAGGCTGATCTAACAGTCTAAACGAATGTGTGTGCACCTTTAGGCCTATATAATTGCTTTATTGTTGTTGAGTTTGTCTAATTCATTTAATTTAAATATAATGATGATCATATATTCATTTAATTTCTATAGGCTATAGAGTCAGCTCTTCAGATATGCGAGCCAGCTACCAACATTCACCTTCAAGTTGGCTCTTAGAACCAGCTCGTTGGCAAACGACCCATCACTATTAACTCTGACACTGTTGGAGCATGTTATTTCCATGGCAACAGCAGCAATAATCTAAGAAACACATTCATTACAGTTGCTTTTCATACTCTGAATACATGACATCTACATACTTGACTTAACGACAATATTTAAATATTAGTAGTATTCCCTATATAAAAAAAGAAACGTACCATATGTTCATGCGAGAATTACATGTTTGCATGACAAACTTCAAATCAACCAGCAATGTTCCATAATAGGATACTTTATTATAATTTTGTATCAATGACGATTATTAAAAGGGGATCCAAAGAAATATATTAGAAATGTATACATTATTCATGACATACAACACAGACAGATCTTATCCTCAGAAGTCTAAATAATGCGTGTCCTTATTATTTTAACATGAAATGTCTTTCACTTATTCCATGACCCATATGATTTGTATGAGGGTTTTACAATTCCCTCTTGTCTTCATACTGACACATACAGGCTTCTCGCTGGCTGTCCAAGTAGGGTTTACACCCCAAGTGCATGACGGCATCAAACAGCAGGGTCACTGTTGACTCACATGCTGAAAAGACAGAATTATGGTGAAATACTTGTCCACAGTTTGTTATAGGACAAATTATAATTCAGTTATGTCTATGAAGGGTTTTGCTGTTGTTTGTGTGCAGATGTTCCATCTCTCCTTAGTCAATATTTACTTATGGTACTACATTTCCCAGGCATTCCTAGCTCGACAATGTGGAGCTTTGTGGCAGCAAGTATGTTTATATGTTTAGCGGGAAAATAAACAAACGTACGAGTTGACGCTAGTATTTGTCCCTGTTGAATTTATTTAACGACGCATACAGAATACATATAAAATAGCTGACTGTCATTTGTTATGTTTAATTGTTTAACCAAGTAAATCACTCAGTAAAAATTATTTATTTAGACTTCATCTTCTAGGGTTAGCAGTGACGTGATAACGCTATGTCAATAACTCATGATATGATTTTATAAGTTTTCCCACAGAAAATAAACATACAACTACTAGTAATACTACTAGATTGTTTTACTTAAACTATATCGTTTTTTGTTTTGTTTTTTTTTTGCTTTTTCAATGCGTTTTATCACTGTAATTAACCACTTTATGTAGCCTATTGGTTGGCTAAAATCTTACCTTGGACACTTTGGGACAAGCCCAGAGTCCTCTGCACATTTCTGCAGATGGTCTCCAGGCAGTCTTGGAACTCTACATCACAGTCACGTTTCTCATGGCCACAGGTATCATAACAACGGTCATGTTGGTTACAACATTTGGTCATGGATGGGATGCCAATGTCAAACTGTAGATATCAAGTGTTTGGTCACATATGAACTACACGTGTTACACGAAACTATGCATTTCTATTTCAGGTTGGTTTCACTATTATATTATTTTATTTGCGATTTATTTTACGATTTTCTTTTTTTGTACCTGAAACCCAAACAGTGGAGATCCACATCCATTTGGTGGGTATGGCTTGTATCCAGGTCTAGGTGCTGGTTTATAGCCTTTTAAAAACGACAAACAATAAGAATAGTAAGCTGTATAACGAATGAACAACAATTTCAAGAAAAGAAAATGCAGACTACATACAGATTACTCCCATTACGATTGTCACTGTACTGGAGATGAGTATTCTTTGTTCAGACAGGGAGACATTTCTAATGTTCTAAATGTGCCAGTGAGTGTACTGTACAACTTACCATTGCTGCATTTATAACGACACAATCCATCATCTCCACCAAACAAGTCCAGTGCAACATTTAGATATTTGTCAATCTTGTGTATTCCATTGCGAATTGTTTTCAAAGTCATTCGCCAGTCTGGAGTTTCTGGTTCATTTCTGCACGGAGACACATATGGGATCGATGCACTGAAGAACAAGCCAAAGAGAAAAACATAGATGCAGTGGTAGACCATAGTCCACCTGACGCAATGGTTGGAAATTAAATGTTCCTGAGACGTGAAAGAATTTTACACCTATTCCACAAGAACTTTATTTACGAACATTTCGTAGATCTTTGTTTAAATACTCTTAAGCTTTACTTTAAAATAATTATGTAGCCTATGATAATTATCTAGCCAATTAAATAGACCTCCTCCTGCTCTGCTCCTATTACTACAAATTTCTTTTCCGGGTTTAATGTGGTCACATGACCAAGACGGGACAAATGGATAATGATCACTGTCTTTTCTGAAGGTAACGTCACTCAAGCAGCCGTTACTGTATGTTACTGTATGTCAGTTGACAAATAAGTATTGTATAGTATTAGTTACAACTTAGAGAGTAAAATAAACATTCTTAAAAAATAAATGGCTAAAAAATTTTTTCATACGGTATTACGGTATGCAGGCAGGCTATAACAATCAACACTGGCAGAGACTGGTAAATAGTAACAGTAGATGAATGACAAGCAGAGACAGAAACGAAACTAATTACTTATATACACTCGTAATACGCGGTTACTGTATCCATTTGGCAAGGTCCGTGTACCGCTTATCATTTATATTTTCTATATAAAAATGTTCAAATAGAAAATTGGAAAGGTTGGAATAGTGTTTTAATAAAAGAAAGAAAGAAATGTTGGTCGCCTTTTTAACCCTCCTGTCATCTTATGCCACCAGATGGCGCCACCCAATTGTGTATAATTGTGTCGTTCTCTTTTTGTCTTTGCTGTGTGTATTTATTTCTTTACTAATTATTTTTTTATGTATTTGTTTGTTTTTAGTGCCTTTTAACTCCCCAGTTGACCTCGACAAGCTTAGGTCAATATCGCTACCATGTGAAAAGAAATGGGTGCCAAGAAAAATAGCCTACCGGTGTTGTGACATATCTCGCCATCCGAAATGTCTTGCCGTGGTGGGTGGAGCTTGTGAATGACTCCCACATGAATGACACTTTGAATACTCCACCCACCACGGCGAGATATACCGGTAGAGCCGCAAAAGAGCGAACAAGAACTAGGCAGAATTCAGATTTATTTAGCGTTTTGTGGTATTTGGCAGATCTTTCGTCAATCTCAATGTCAACTTTATATATATATATATATATTTAAACAACCACGGTTGACCAAAGGTGCTGGACAAGGTAAAATATATAATACATACAAATATACAGGTGTAAATTACAGGTACAGATACAAATAACAGGAAACAGACATCGTAATAGCACAGACATTTCATGCCAACTCAGCTAGGAGTAAAAGTCAGATTATTGTCTTCTTCAGTAACCACTTAAGGTATAGACTGCGCATCTCAAATATACAATGTTAGGCTATGGTAGGATGGGAGCAGCCACTATTATTTTGAATGTAGTTCTGTGATAAATTAATGTAAAAAATAATTTCTACTGTATTATGTCAGGCATTTTCAATAAAATGAAGTCTGAAACCAAACTGTTTTGAGTCATACTTATAGCCTAACAGTTAAATATTCTTAGAATAATTTAAAGATCTGCCAAATATTTCAAAACGCTTTATAAATCTAAAATTCTGCCCCATTCTCGTTCGCTTTGCTGCGGCTCTACTTGCCGTTATTCAAAGAGTCAGCAGACTCTTTGAATAAAATTATTTCACACAGAAGCACTACAGTAGAATAAATAAATAAATAAAATAAAAGTGCAGGGACATTATCAACAATAAGCATAATACAACTACGCAGATAGGTTCCTGAATGGGTGTTTCAGCAAGACAAATCCACCATCTATGGTAATAGCTTTTACTTTATTGAAATGATTAGTCGAGCAAGAAAAACCTGGTTTTTCCTAGTTACTTAAATAACAGCATAAACTTCAAACATTAAAAACAAAAAATGAAATGTACAACAAGTCATGAATATTAAGATGTCGCGTCCATCCATTTAAGTCCCAACAACTTCAGCTTTTGTAATGCACAACATAAAATGTTCTCTAGTAGCAAAACCACTGATTGAATGGTCCATGGAGCTCCATCCGAACTTGATGGTGGGTAGGTAGCATTCAGCAGCAATCCTCTGGGTTGTCCAAGGTCAGTCTTCTGACACACCTTAAAAAGTCTTCATATTTATATATCAAGCGTGCAATGCTGACAATGTTAGTTAGCTAAAGATTGTGATTTGCTTGAGCAGAATGTCACTTGTTTCTCACTACTTGGAAGTGGTAAAAGCACATATGCTTTACAAAGTGTCCTTTTTCTTTGTTGTTTCCAAAAAAACATGAGCAGAGGAACAAGAGAGGACCTGGGACTTTCTAGTGCAGTGGGAGATTGGTTCATCGAGATGCAACAAGGCAAATCCTGGGATGGAGTTAAAATGGGGAAGGAGAGATAGGCGTGGGGGTTGGAATGTGGGAGAGGTATAACTTAGATCTTCCACAGTAAGGCTAAACGACTTTAATTTCTTTATCTACAAATTTTCATTTAAAACAAAAAAGAAAACATGTACATACATACTGTATATCTTTATTTATATGATCTAAAAGCGTCCATTTGTGACCAGCTCATCCACCCCTGAACAGGTCATTTAGTCTGTCCAACTCCCTGCAATTATCCATGGTCATAAGCTCCGCCTTCTTTCTCATGCGGTCATCCCTGTATACTTTGGCAGCATACAGCAGGTCTGTTTCTGGAAAATATGGGAACAGAAACCAGTGTGAGCAGATATCTAATCAAGACTGTGACTTAATACTAGGCCAGGAGTAAAAAAAAATAAAAATGTATGGTAAAATATTGAATGTCATTACTATACTGTTCATGAACCAATTTGAAAACACTATATTAAAATATACTATTAATCTGCCTAAGGCAAGCATGCTATAATATAATTAAACTAAGTAATACATTCATCATGTATGTATACAATTTATTTATGGAGAATATTAGTCAATCCAATCCAGGAGGGACAAACATTTTCAGACATGGCCACTTACTTGTCTGCCTCTCTTTCCAGCAGTTATTTCTAACATTGGACACATAATCTTCTTCCACATTCTTCTCAATCTTTTGTAGTGCTGAGCCCTTATACTCAGATTTAAAATCTCTGGTGACGAAATAGTCAACATGCAGATTTTCTGTCTGCCTCTTTATGGTCTGACCCGTGGACCTGGGAGGGAAAATAAAAGATACAAATATAATCTGAATACCTTGACACTAAATAATGTCAAACATATTAAAATGGTAGAAGATGATAACGTAGGCCAAGTTCTGAACATCAAATACGCAAGCTTAAATTAGAAGTTTTTCGAGAAACAAATTAAGCACAGAGTGTGAACAGCATACGAATATTAAAGTAAACA
>JAODUG010085662.1:0-12352 GCA_027564795.1 Aphredoderus sayanus
CATATGATGTGCACTGCTGGCACAACAAGGTGTGTGTTTGAAACCCGAGGACAACAGGAGGGTTAAAATGCACATAACATAAATACATAAAGAAATAATTAACAAATAAATAAATAAATAAATAAATAAATACATTTTTAGTGTCTGGTTTTCCACAGCTCTATATTGTTTACAACACACGTGTGCTTAAACACAGGTTCCCAGTCCTCTAACGTGACCCCATAGACACCGTTCTCAAATCCACAACTTCAAACTGTTTTATCTGTCAGTGTTTAGCTTTCATCCAATTACAAGGCTGGATACATAAAAACAGGTAGGATTTGAGCACCGCTCGTTGAACTTGGCTATCCAGCTTTACTACTCCTGTGCCATACTGCCTACAGTCACGCAGAACAATTTGTTCCACCGTGACATTTGTAATAACACCAAGCTAACTAAGGGACACCATGAGAAACTACTATCTATTGGAAAGAGGCAACCGGTTGTCAACAAGAATTAGTATAATCCATGGTACACCTTCTGTCAGCAATCTTCTGTGCGTATGCGTGTGAAGGTAAAGTCATTCTGGAGAAAGCTTGCTGATATGTGAACTCGATCAAAACAAAAACATCTTTCCCTTCAATGCCATAGGGTGCTGCCTCAGAAGCTCCGCCCCAACTATCGGAAACGCATTGCCAAGGCTAGTATAGTGTTGTGTGGTGCGGTCTGCACCACTTTGTTTGTGCTCCCATTTACAGAGCCAGGGCTGTGTAGAAACACCGGATCATTTCTTCTTTACGCACCCAGAATGGGCATCTACCACGAGGGGATGTGTTATTAGCTTACAATCACCGAGTACACCTTTAAAATTCAAGACTTTGCCCTGGGTGTCAGGAGAAAAGCCCTTTGAACGGCACGTTGCCGTAACAACCAGCCCATAAACAGTGAAGCGTCTTGTGCAGCGGCCACGGCGAGAGGCATGTTTCCACCTCGTTCAGAAGGAAATAACGCACACGAGCTAACTAATGCACCACACAAACTACCCTTCTGCTCCTACGTGTCCCCTGCACTGACAGGAAGTGGCAGGAAGTGTTCCCAGAGGGTGGAGCTGACTGTAGGTTGTCCAAGACCTGACTTTGCTCTGGGTTCGGGGAAGGATGGTGGGGGTGAAGATAGGGGGCAGGAACAGGGGTGGGCAGAATGCAGGCAAAGTGTCCCTGATGCAGTTGGAAAGTTCATCCAGAAATTACCTTCCAACCCCCCCACACACACACACACACAGTCTAAGACAGAGAGAGCATCTGGCAACATTTATCTGACAAACCAAAGTTTTTTTCTCCAATCTAATTATCTGCCCCCAAAAGCTTTATATGGGGGGGGGGGTCCTGAAGCAAACACAAACAAGGGCTTGCAACATTCCAAATGTTAACTAAACTTGCCCTGGAAGCTTTTTCAGGTGATGCTGTTTTATTAGCATTCTTCAGCTGAGGGAGAGAAAGTTACCGAGGGGTTTGGGGGCTGCTGAAGGGGACAAAGCTCTTGGCACCCCCTTCCCTAATAAAATCTTGCCTTGGACCAATCAGCTGCAGCTAAGGAGAGCGAACTGTTCCAAAGCCATGCTGGTTATAAACTTGAATTGGGTGCAATGATTGCTTCAGGCTGCCCGTTTGGCTCTCAGAAGTGTGCATGGCTCACATATGGCCCAGCGAGCCCGGCATTTGGCTATTACCTCAGAGTGGAACAAGAGGGGAATCGCGGGGGAATGAATGAGATGTGACTTTACGCGGAGCCTTGCTGCAAACTACAATCTGACTCGGGCTTCGCTAGCTAGCCGGTTAGCTAGCTAGCTATCTATCTTTCTGTCTGGAGGCCCCCCCCCGCCCGCATATGGGATCAGCAATCTGTGGTTTACACAGCCCTCTTCTCATACATGCTCTCTCTCTCTCCCTACAACCTGTCTCCCCCCCCCCCCATGCTAGGGCAGTGCGTGCATGTGAATATTTCAACAGTGGAAACACAACTGTCTTGTCGAGCACAGTCTTCTATATTTAGCTCGAGGGTGTGGTGTGTGTGTGGAGGGGTGTGTTTGAGGAGACAGAAGATGTGAACCTACCTGTTGTCCACAGCAGAAGGCTAGGCTACATTGCTGCTCCCTAAGATAATGTTCAATGTCTAGACATGAAGGACTGTAGGATTTGGGGGTGTGGGATGATTTGCTTGACAAAGTGAGAACCTTATCATTATTCATTATATTTATTATTATTATTATTATTACTATAATTGTTATTACATTACATGTTTTAATGGTGTTCATAGGTTCTATATTGTATGCTATATGCTTTTTTTCACACAACTTGACTACCAGAACTATCATTAAACCTTGCAGGATAAATAGATTAGGGTAAACTAGGTAAACTTTAATGTAGAAAACGGGCTTGGGTACATTCCTAAACAAATGTTAGCACCGTGTTGACTTCTGATCACTCAGAGTCCTCCTTTTCTTTGTCCCCACACTCTCTACCCTGCTGCCGAACAGAGAGGTACCAAAACCAAAAGGTATCGGATTTCAATTAAGAGAAGCATTCAGGCTACATTTTCAACCCCAAGTGTCATCACGTGCCCTCACACAGCAAGCTCTGCTCTGCCCAGGTATTAATCATACACCAGTTCCTGGTGACCAACTGACAAACTTCTGACAGACACACACAAACACAGGCACACTCTGACGCCACACTGAAAGAATGCCATCTATTCCGACATCAACGGGTCTAAAGAAAATGCAGTTTGACAAAGACAGGGTGGAGACAAGTTATCAAAAATGCCTCTCTGTTTATTTTCACTGTTCAATAGGCACACAGTATTTATGTTTAACAATTTACCAGTTGTTGAACGGTTAGGTGCCAGCAAAAATGAAGTGTTTACACTTAATTCTGTCGTTTAGAATATCTTGTTCTCATGTTGATAGAACCCCAGACGTAAATGAACGGACAGGGCACTGTGTTATCAATCAGGCCCTCTGACCTGACTCCAGAATCTGTTGCCGCACAGATCTTCCCTTGGTCCCACGAGAAAAAGTGATAAGTTAATGAATTATTGAGAGCATAGGGGCAGGCAGACAAAGAGTGAAAGCCAGGCTTCCAAGTCACTTATTCAGCCCATCTGCAGTCAAAGAATCCCCCCAAAGATTGATTCATTGTTAACTCTGCCTGACACAGTGTGAGGGGAAAGAAAGGGGTAGATAAAGGGGGAAGAGAAAAGAGGGACAACAGCCTCCATTTGCCAAAAACAGGAGCACTGGACAGCTTCCCACAGTGGTTGTTCCACCACCTACTAAAACACCACATACTCCAGCTTGAATAATGGCATTCCATCAGATGATCCCAATATAAAGAAAACTTTTTCCTGATCTGATGGATAAGCAACACCAATGTTGTCAGTCTCACCCTTCCATTCCCAAAGCAAAACCAGGCATATAAATCGGAAAACATCTGTTGACACATTTAATCCTGTATGAATTTTATCAGGCCATCCCATGATATCAAAATCCTTGAAGACATTGGAGAGCACACGGATGTGTAAACAGCCTGCAAGTACTGGCAGAGAAGGCTCCAGGGCAGAGACCCGTCAACAAGGCTAGACCTCCAAATGTTATTTTGGGGACATTACGTCTACTTTACGGTACATGGGAGCAAGCAACTGACAAGAATTACTAGAAAGTGGCCGCTTATTAATTTTTACCTGAAACCAGTCGTGCATAACCAGAGAGCTGCACTCTTCACATGAACGCATCAGCCTGTCTCTCTTGTCTCACCTTAAACATGCCAAGGAATTACTGGGCGACTGCCAAAGCATTAACATATATCATAATGTGATAGGCCACTTGATCCACTCTTACGACCAATTACTACGGCACGGCGACACATATTAAACACAGATTTTCAAGCGCACCGATTCTGAGCTGCGTGTCCATGTCAATTTTTTATGATTAAACAACGGCAGCATACGAGCAATGCACAATGTTGTGTCAATCTTTACACATGAAACTTGATCAACAGACCTGCTGACGTTAGTTCGTAGCGCTCTCTCTCTCTCTCTCTCTCTCTCCCTCCCTCAACCCCCCTCACACACACACACACAGTCAGTGTCCTGCGAGAGAACTCGCGGATAATAGAACCAAGAGCGCGGTTGTAGCTACGCTGTAATGCACGTCTTCTTGTTCAAAATACCATTATTAAGAAAGTTACAAAACAACACTTGGCGAATAAACAAACGAAACTATTCTAAAACTGACCCCTGTAGTAATTTGTTAACAAAAGAGTTTGCTCTGTAGCGATTTGTTTTGTGTGAATCCGCCTTTAGTAGATCTCACAATTGTTAAACCTCCGCAGCCTATGTGAACTTTGAAGCGGATAATACAACCCATACCCTATAACCAAAAAAGCTATTTTGAAAAAATGACACAATTAAAGCAGAAATGATCGGGTTATCTACATGAAACATTTAAGAGTATTGCAAGCATTCCATAACAAATAGGCACTGGTAGGTTGTTCGTTGTATCACGAACGATAGAAACCACTGCCTGTTCAGCAAAGGAGCAACACAAACTGGCTCGATGGAAAATCGCAAGCAAAACTAGCGAAAACATAGTGGTCGATATTCGCAAAGAAACGAAACATTATCCAGCATCAGAAAACTCACCGGCTTCGATGCTTCATTGAGTATACCAATTTCTTCTTAGCCTCTATAAACTCTCCGCCATCTTCGGCAGTATCGTGTTTGTTTAAATGGGAAACACTCCCAAAACGCAAGAAGCCAGCTTGTAGAGGAGCGACAGTCCTTCTGGGTAATGTAGTTATATTTCGCCTCACTCTGTTTGAAACGAATGACACATTCTGCGAACGCACTACACGTACATAAATACTCAAAAGATGATATGAGCAGCAGTGGTATTATTAAAAGAAGAGAAATACCTAAAGGATGTTTTTGTTTTACATTAGTCTGTCGGTGCTTTGTGCAAATTCGGTATCATACTCCATTTGCCTTTTCATTAAAGTGTAATAGACTACAAGTAGCCTGCCTATGCCTATAATTGACTGTCTATAATTAATTTATAGCCTAAAGCGTTGCACCATGGTAATATATTTTATAGAATGTATTCCTTACATAGGCCTACAGGAACAGAAGGCATTTAGTATTAAATAAGATTGCAATAATAAAGATAATATCCCAATATCCACGTGTACCCCATACTGTACTAATGTAGGATTATACTTTCTAAATATATATAGGCCTAGGACTTTTCACTTGGGCCAACTATAGGCTGTGAAAAACATGCAAGGTATTTACTGACACACACAGACAACGATGCCAACCGTCCAGCCTGATAGCGGTCTCTACGGCAACAACATCTGGGGGGAAGGTCTGCCTTCTGGACTGAGGGAGCTCCAGCCGGAGCCATAGACGGAGCACTGTGTGTGTGTGTGTGTGTGTGTGTGTGGCCTGTGTGTAGGTGTGTAGGGGAGCCACGGAAGATGGGAGAACCTGTCTCCATGGTGATCTCTCAGGCACACCAGTGTAGAATTTCAACTGCCGGGGAGGGGCCCCGAGGGTCAAGCAGGGTGGGTGGGAGGGATGGAGGGGGGTCGGTCAGTTAGCGGAGGTTTGAGAGTAGGCAGTGTAAAAAATAAAAAAGGGGAGGTAATTAGCTCCTCGCTAGCTTCTTCCTGTCGGTACATAATTCCGTTCACTTCGGGGTGGAAAAACATTGTATGTTGAAGGGGTGATGGGACAAAATTTAAGAGGAGAGAAGCAGGATCCCCACCCCTGGCCAAAAAAGTTATACTTTAGAAAGGTTGTCCTTCAAGGAGTAGCTTCTGTGAGAGGGAAGTTCATTACCCCTGCATTGCTGTTGGCATACAGGCTGCATAGCACAGCACAGCAGAATATCTTTCACCTTCTGCAAGTTGCCATCTTGTGTTTTCCCACATTATTTGTTAAGTTACTGATTGTGGGTAATTTCAATTATCTAAAAAAGTATTCCTATGATATACTGCACAATTGCACATAACTGCACGCAGCAGATACATATAACTGTTTGGGCTATAGGCTATATGTAAATCATTTTCTGGTATTCTTTTGCCAAAATAAATGATATACTGATAGCCTCACACTATTTCAACAACCGTAAAGCCTTCTGTATTTTAGGTGTGTGTGTATGTGTTTGTATGCGTGCACGAAGGAAAGAGCCTCAATTACATTCCACAAAGACCTAAGGGGGGCCTGTGTTTGTGCCCCTTCCCCCACAAAACATGTAAAACTGACCCCCCCACCCCACCCCCGCCTATGTCAGTGAGTGTGAGGCACTGCATCTTCCCCCACCCCCCCCACCCACCTCCCTTCTCTGGCCCTTCACTTTTGAAAGGACAGGAGATAACAATGTGAAAGGACAGGAGATAGCCCCATAATCATTAATGTATTCAGATGGGTTTACCTGCAAACAACTACAGCCACATGCCTTTCATTGCTCCAGCCCCATTCCCTTCCCCCTTTGTCTTCTCCATGCTGCCAACACCTAGCAGGGATTGGCAGACTTTTTGAGAAAGAGAAAAAAAAATAAAAGAAGAAAAGAAATACCATTTTACTTAAGTTTGTGTGTGTAGGCACATAAATTGGTCACAAACTATGACCTGCTTCTTTATTATTAATATAAGCTATAGTGTTAGCATACCGTAAACCTTTCGAACACCAATGTATGCATATTTTATTACTCTAGGCTGTTTACTAAAAGAATTACCTGACAAGTTAGCCTCATAACAAGGACATTTAAAACACTGACATTTAATTCAAAATGTTGCACTGTGGGCCATGTTACCTTTGGTGTGAGCATTAAAGTGAGTAAAGGAAATTCAAATCCGCATTTACTAGGCATAGCCTATATAGTATATCTATATAAACTAGGCTATCTAGTCTCTTTTATTATTATTATTATTATTATTATTATTATTAGAACATCTTTTTAGCTACATACAGTAAGCTTGTTGTAAGCGCTTGCAACAGTATTACTAATGGTTTAGTAATATAGAATCACAACAGATTTTATGTGCTTGGTCCATAGGATTGATAAAAAAAATAGACACAGTTCACAGCACAGGTCACAATAAAATGTTTGCTAGTCTCATTAGAGAAGCTCTATGGCTCCATCCTGTGGATTACAGTACTTTTACAATTAGGCTAAACGTGCACGAGGGAATGTACATCTGAAATGGTTATTGGAAAGTTAACGACTACAAACTTCACAACGTGGTTCTCTAATATTTTCCACAGTAAACCGCTTCGATCTGATCGCTTGCAGTCTTCCGTTAATATAAATTAAATACACATTTCGTTGTAGCACTGCCACCGTGATGCTTCTCAAAGTGCTTCTCACTTCTCCACGTACCACGTTTGATAGCCTAAAGGAAACGTTTTCCTTTTTTAATATCCCAGAAGAGGTCGCTGTTACCTTTCAGCTTTGAAAAACAAAGCTTATCTGTTCATTCAGTCTGCCAGTTGCTCCTAACAGCTAATTCCACTGCAGGTAACGATTAATAAACCAGGTTCACATCTTAAACTTAAACAAAATCAACGGTAAAGTAACCTTTTGAGCACCAAGTTAATTAACTAGTATGTTATACAGATTCGATTTTAAAAAGGGAACCAGTAGAATATGTCAGAAATGTCAACCCTTCCTCCTAGTTGAATTGTCGTTTAGTTAATAATTTACTGTAATTGACATGTTTTATAAGCAGTAGTGTTTGCAATCCACACAAATATGGCTCTCCAACTGCATGTACATGATATATGGTTAAAGAACAAGGGCATGCAACATTGCAATACAGAAATAATAAATGTGACACATTTAACACTCTTGAATAAGTAATTATTATTATTATATAGCCCAAAGGGCAATATTTGGCATATCACATGACCGCTGACCGAAGCATGGCCTACTTTAAAGTCATTTAAGCTCTGTATAGGCTATGTGTAGCCTAATGTACTGTCGAAAAATGTCTTGGTTTGGTTTTTTGGGGGGGGGGGTATATATTTAATTCCTTTCCCAATTAAAGTGAGTGGGATCTCAGGCCTGTTCTTAGTGCTCACACTACAGGCCAGCAAGGTAGCGAGCTAGCTTGAGAAGCTTGTGTTTGCGTCGCTTTTTGCGACTTCCAGACCGCGTGTGCAAAGGCTCATATTTGATTCAGGCCTTCTTCTCTCCGTAGAGTGCGTGCCCGTGGTGCCTAACGAACCGCACGCAGGCAGGAAGTTCATTGGCCCAATCAGCTACCGGGTTACATTTTCTCAGCAGGCCTGGCCACTCCCGGCGTGCGTTTCATCGGCGGGGGGGCTGTGATCCGGACAGCCTGCAGATCCGAGGCTGTGCTACTCTGAGCGTGCTGAGGGCCGTCACAGTTGTCCTCCATGTTTTAACAAGCATTGACATATTATTTACACTGACTGTTAACAATGCATCCACAGAGGTAAGCATGATTTTCATTTCTTCACATGTACTGTGTAAAATGAGGTCACCAGTCACTGCTCACCGAGAGCTCTGTGGTAGAGCTACAGGTTTGTCACAACAGACAGACAGATTGGGGGAGGGGGAGGTTGTGTCTGACAACCTACAGTACTGCACTGGAGCCTGAAGCCACAGCCCAGTGACAGACACAACAACACTGGCAGCCTTTGGACATGTACTGGGTGAGGTGTGTGTGTGTGTGTGTGTGTGTGTGTGTGTGTGTGTGTGTGGATGGTAGGTTAGCATTAGCAGAGGAATACCATTTAATAATAATACTGTGTTGAGAAGAATGAAATGCTGGAGAGAGAGAGAGAGAGAGAGAGAGAGAGAGAGAGGCCCCCAGTGGAATTACCAGATGGCGATATGGGCGGGGCAGAAAGATTCTCTGAGGCCTTGCACCCGAGCCAGCCGGGGGAGGGGCACCGCTGTCAATCATATAACATGGTGTATGACTGGCAGCGATGTGACGGGTTGAAGGAAGTAGTTGTCTGATATTCACACTTCTTCCTCACGCACACACACACACACACACACACCCCTTCCTCAGCTCTGGCCCGTCGAGCAACAGAACTGCACGGAAATAGTAGTAGTTCTCTTAGCGGGCTCCAGTTGATACCCCAAAATAACAGCTCTATAAGGGGAGACCTGGTGCCATGCTCTGCTTCTGTGTGGGTGGCCATTATGGACGGCTTCCCCTTCCTTTCTCCACTGGTGCCCCGCGGCATGCTGGGTATTTGCATCGGGGCAGGAAGATTCAGGGGGGAAAAAAAGTGAAGGGACTTCCTAATAAACGCTAGAATACCTGTTTGGACTCTCTCTCTGGACTCTCACTCTTTGGAATCTGCGTAATGAATAATGGTCTATTGTGGCAGGGATTCCACAGAGGGCTGATGGCTTTTCTTCCCTATTTACCATTTGTCTTTTATCATCTCAGCTTGATGATGGCTAAGCGTTGAAAAAGCCCGAGCTGATGTTAACTAAGTGCAGGTATTGTAATGGCATCTTAAAGGCTGCAGTCAGTGGGGTGCGGTGGAGGTTCATTTGTAAACCGCGGCCGTCCATTTTGACCGGGAGGCCTGGAGCATTTTCAGTCCTGCCTTTTGTGCCCTGTGGGGGAGGGGCTGTCGTCGTAGCACCCCTTGCCTTCTCTGCTACCTCACTGGTGTGTGTGTGTGTGTGTGTGTGTGTGTGTGTCGCTCCCTCCACAGCGGTGAGGAGACTTGTGTGCCGCACGCACAGGAGGGAGGGAGAGGGAGACGGGGAGGGAGGGAGGGAGGGAGGGAGGGAGAGAGACAGAGATAGAGAGAGGAGTCTTCAAAATGGACGCCACACGTACACACACTGGCTTGGGAGCGCAGAGGGAAGAGGAATCTGATCTGCAAGCCTGAAGCTGTGAAGCCTGTGGGACCACGTCTTCTCCCCCCCCCCCCTTCCTCCCCCCGTGTGACAGGCGGCACAGTGCCAGTGTGGTCCATGCTGGGGTTCATGGGGGGGTGGGGGGTGGGGGGGTGCCTTTTGACGGTGAGGAGCCGATCTCTCTGCATTGCAGCACTGTGTGTGGAGAGCACAGAGAAGACAGCCAGTGTGGCACACTAGAGCCTGACGTCCAATCAGAAGCTTCCGTGTGGCACACGAACCAATCGGCTGCCCACAGCCGAGGTTAAAGATTGACAATCGCAGAGAGAGCAGCAGGGAGAGAAGGCCCTTCTGGGAAACCTGGACCCATCTTTTGCCTCATTTCCCAACGGCCTTAATTACTGAAAGAAGGGACATTTATAGAAAAGGCCTGAAGAATCTGTGTGAGTGAAGGGGTGAAATAACGGTATGCTGTTTTTATTTTGTATTTTTTACATTGAAGCATGGATGTTATGTCAGTGGTGGGTGTGGAAGGTTACCTCACAGGGCTGATATATATGTGACACTGTGGTATCACATCTAAAATGTGTGCTTCCTTTTTCGTTTGTTTGGCAGAAAATGTCTTTTTTTTTTCCTGCCCTTCTTTCAGTTGCTCTCTTTGTCTCTTATTTGCCTCTTGTTCTGTATTCCTGGCCAGGATGTAGGAGGAGGAGGTTGTTGTTGTGGTAGATTGTCATCTCGGGACAGAGAAGAGGAGGCCAGTTAAGCCATTTGTGTCTGTCCTTCATCTTCTTTTCCTACTGATGGAGAGATGCAGGAGGAGGAGGAGGGGAAGAATACAATTGGGGGGGGGGGGGTAAAAATCCCCATCAATCCTTGTTTTAACTGCTCAACAGTCAAGTACCGCTCTCCTCTTTAGAGGCAGATGAATACGCTGTGGCCCAGTTGACCTGAGCCAGGTGCTTCTGTTGTGGTGTCAGGAAATGGCTTCGCGGTGTGGAAGTGACGCTGTGGCTGAAGAACATTGGTGACGTGCCAGTCCTGTTGGGCGGTTTGTAAACAGAGCTGTGTTTAGCTCTTCTGCAGTTGGCTGTTGATGTACGAACCCATCTGTGAGAGGTTAAGCTATATGAATCTGTACTGTATTCCTCTGTTAAAGGCATTCTGTCTATTACTGACTGATTGTCAGACATTTTATAATTAATGGTTAATATTTAATACACTAAACCCCACCCCCTAAAGGACAAGTTCTGTATTGCAGAATAGTGAGTGAGTGGCTTACAGTACAGCTTGAAGGTGTGCCAGAATATTTAAATAATTCATACAAGAAGTTTTGAAATGTATTGGTTCAAATTTGAGCCATGAATCTGTGTCCTAATCTAAGTACATCCACTTCTTTTATTATGTTTTATCGTTTGCTGCTGTTGGCACAGCACTGGAGATACCAGGGGATTATATTTAGGGTGGTAAATGAGTCTTTCCACAGCACAATCTGGTTCGGTTGCAGTGAGACGGTCAGTTTCTCACAAGTAGTTGTACAACACGTATGGCTAATAGCAGCTACGCGGCTCTTTCTGTTCTCGGGTCCAGCAGCCATATAGGCCTCTCTGTTTAGTATGACAGTTGTGCCATGCTGCTCAAGGGCAGGGCAGAGCATGCTTGAGAGGAATACATGCGGCCGTTCTTCTGTTCGCTGTGGAGCTGCCAGGCACGATGGCGTTGGCTCTGTTTTGACGAGGCCTCGCACGGAAAAGCTCTCGTGCGAGGCCTTGTTGTGGTGTTGACTTGGTGTGACGGTGCCTCTCTCCTCTCCGTCAGTTTGCCTGAGGCGGCGGAGGAGGAGGAGGAGGAGGAGCAGCAGCAGGGGAACGGCGACACGAAGGCTCTGGAGGGAATGGAGATCTCGACGCGCTCCAAAGGTAAGATGGCTGAACGCGGCAGAGTCCCCATCCTCGTGCCCGTGGGAGCAGGCGGCACCGTTTCTGCTGTGACGGCAGAGACAGCTGGGGGAATGGTGACTGGCTGCCGCCGTGGCAACACCACAGCCAGGGCTGTCACTGCCATCGGCTGTGGGTTGGCGCCGTGACCTTTTGACCTTTTTGTTTTTTGTCTCTTTTTTTTTTTTTTGCGGTTTGAGCAGACCCTGGGTCAGCAGAGAAGGGGGGGGCCCAGAAACGCAAGATGCCGAGCCCCTCTCACTCGCACTCGTCCAACGGACACTCCTCTGCTGAGACGTCCCCCAGCCCGCTGAAGAAGAAGAAGAAGAAGCCTGGGGCGCTGAGCAACAGCAAAGACCAGGTACAGCCTCCACCTTGTGGTAACGTCTCCACCCTGTGTGTGTGTGTGTGTGTGTGTGTGTGTGTGTGTGCACGCTCTCTCTCTCTCTCACACACACACACGTACACTACCGTTGCTCGTATGCAGCCAGGTGGCCAACGGTGGACCTCTGTTTGGTACATGGGT
>JAODUG010085673.1:0-10843 GCA_027564795.1 Aphredoderus sayanus
CCTCGGGTTTCAAACACACACCTTGTTGTGCCAGCAGTGCACATCATATGTCTGTGTAAGCTGTAGAATTATGTTTATCTGCCACAATGAGTTAATGATTTGGGTCATTTTGACCCGAAGGACATCACAAGGGTTAAACTGTATAATAACCTGAAAAATTAAACTAAACTAGTTTAATGACCAAATGCTAATACTGTAATGTAATAAACAATTTTTTTATTTTTACTGATTGATATTAATTAAACTTCTAACTAGCCATAGGAAAACATATCAAAATCTAAAGCACAGTATCACAATAAAACGTTATCATCCTTTGATTACTCTGCCCCCATGTGGCCATCATTATTTTAAGGTAAGCAAAAGCCAGGCAGAAAGGTGAAAAAATACTAGATTTAAGTTTGTAGTCTAAGAACTATATGCCCATATATGCTCAACTATATGCATATTGGTTATTTGTCTTTTTTCTGATTGACATGAAGCTTCTAACCAGTCACCGTATAACAGATTCTATAAAAAAGTGATAATTCTTTGATTAGTCTGCCCCCCAGTGGCCATAATAATTTAAACGTAGGCATCAACAAGGTTACTGCCGTAACCCCGGTTCTCTGATAACATGATTGAGGTATCTCACTATGGGGTACGCACGCCCCTCTGCATAGTCCTCAGAAGCTGCCATAATAATGCCAGGCTGGCAGCCCTGGCGCTCAAGTCAGGACAAGGGCTACTCCTTTCACTTCATATAGGGCTGACACAGCATCAACAAGTCATTCAAAATAAACACAGCTCTTCCTCGCTTCATGCAAGGAGGGTGGTCTGATGAGATACCTCACTCATGTTATCAGAGAACCAGGGTTACGTCAGTAACCTAAAGTTCTCTTTAAAACACTATCAAACTATGAGGATATCTCACTATGGGGAAAGACTGACTGCCAGCTGTTTCCAGGCTGACGAACAGTGAGCCTCAGATGAGCCAAGATTGTAAAATCTTGCAAAAGTATGATGTGAGGACCTACTCGCCACCATACAAATGTCATGGATGGAAATGCCCTGGTAGAGTGTGCATGCAATCCCGCTGGGGCATGTAGACCCTTGCCGGAATAAGCCAAAACAAACGCCCTTACTATGGGAAATGCAGTGCTTATGGTCTTTCACATACACTGCATGAGGCCTAGCCCATGACACAAACAATTGGTCAGATTTCCTAAAACCCTTAGTTTTGTCCATATACAGACATATGATGTGCACTGCTGGCACAACAAGGTGCTTGTTTGAAACCCGAGGACATCAGGAGGGTTAAAAGCTACGGAAAAACAAACAAATAAATAAATAAATAAATAAATAAATAAATAAATAAATAAATAAATAAATACTATCTTCTGGCATTGCAAGATGGAGCATTTGAAACAAGAGGGCGACAGGAGGGTTAAAAAGTATCTTATAACATACATACAATTATAATTGCCACAAGTTGAATAACGGGGAAACAATGTATTTTATTATTTATTATTTTAGAAATTAAATAAAAAAAACAAAACCAAAAATATTTCAGGGCTTGAGCCCAAGCCACTCTCTCCCCGCGCCGCCCCTGCTAGACGGGTATAAAACTCACGTGACCTGACAAGGTCCTAACAACAAATGTGGTTCGTACACAGATCAACGTTTGTATTAGGGTTGCTGAGCAGTAGAGCGGTCGTCAGAGCAATGGTGAGCATGAACAATGTCATTTATCATGTATTGTTTTGTGTAGTATGCGACATTCAATGTCAACGTTATACTGCTTGACAACCGTAAAGGTCACGTTTAATATTGCCGTTTTTATTGCGGTGCAACGTGGAAATAGGTCCGCAAAATGAATAGCCAGCCCATATAGCTTAGCATTAGTAGTGTATGCTAGATGCTAACAGTTCAGCGGATCAGCGTATGTTATTCAGTTTTAACAAGACACATTTTGGCCACCATCATATACTATGATTTGTGGGACCGTGTTTTTGACACACACTGGTACCGTACTCTACTACTACATTAACAGTACAGTACACACCACACACGTCACACACACACACTTTGTTGTCACTTTTAAGTTACCGTTACAGTACAGTGCTGTACTTCAGACTATCCTTGTTGTAGCCAGTTTTATGGTACCGTACTGGTATGGCTGCCTCCAGTTTAAACCTGTTCTGCCTCGTCATATTAACCTATCGTATTTTTTAATTGTCATTGCTGTCTGTATTTATTTCTTTCTTTGTCTTTTCATGCCTTTTAACCCTGCGGTTGTCGTCGGGTTTCAAACATACAAATTGCATTTGTGTGTCTAAGCTGTAGAATTGGGTTTAGCGCCTTCTATCTGCCACAAAGAGCTAGTGATTTGGGTCATTTTGACCCGAAGGACATCACAAGGGTTAGTGGGTTAACCAGACTGTGCTACATTGGCATGTTTACGGAGGAAGCAATAATAAATGGCTACTATAGGCTACTGTACATAACTTTAATTTTTTAATTTCTTATTTTTTGCCAGTGTTCTTCTGGAGATTGGACGAGTGCGAAGTCCATCTATGAGTTCTCTGCTAAAGACATTGATGGCAATGAGGTTTCCCTTGAGAAGTACAAGTAAGGCACAACAGGGGTCCTGTGTAGAAACCAATGCTGTTTTATTGCCATAACAACTGTACTAGGATTCAATGTTCCATGCTGTATTATGATTTTATTGACTACAAACAGTGACACTGGCTAAAATTGTCCTTAACCCTTGTAATGTACTCTAATCTCATATTTGGCCACCTGGTGGCGCAATCTGATTGTGTATGATTTGTGTTTTTCAATTGTCATTACTGAGTGTATTTATTTCTTTATTTCTTTATGTAGTTGTGTTTTTGTGCCTTTTAACCCTCCTGTTGTCCTCGGTTTCAAACGCACTGTTGTTCCAGCATTGCGCATATGTGTGTGTAAGCTGTAGAATTAGGTTTAGTGCCTTCTATCTGCCACAGAGAGCTAATGATTTGGGTCATTCTGACCCAGAGGACATCACGAGGGTTAATAAACCTGGAATATTAAAGCTAGAATTTTCCACAGGACACCATCAATTACGTTTTAGATAGCCTAACCACCTCTGCATTAGCTCAATGGAGAAGAACCTGGTGGGTGGTAGCCCAAAAACAGTTGTAACATGAACATTGTTTCTGTCTCCTACCCAGGGGTTTTGTGTGTATCATCACAAATGTAGCTTCCAAATGAGGAAAGACACGGGTAAACTACACTCAGCTAGCGGGAATGCACGCCTCCTATGCTGATAAAGGTTTACGCATCATGGGTTTCCCCTGCAACCAATTTGGGGGTCAGGTAAGACTAACTACTGACCATGACTCTGCAGATCTTATTGTGAACTTGTACACTAGTGGTCATGCTTTCTGATGAAAGAACAGGGTGTCTTGCGACATGAGGAAGCGTTGAGCCCCTCCCTATGTGTCACTGTATTTCCCCACTATATATCATCTCTATCTGACTCTGAGTCATAGGCTAGGCATTGCATATTGATGTGTGTTCTTGTCACTCCAGGAGCCAGGTACTGACGAAGAGATCAAAGAATTTGCTAAAGGGTTCAACGCAGAGTTTGACCTCTTCAGCAAGATTGAAGTGAATGGAGACGGTGCTCATCCTCTTTGGAAGTGGATGAAGGCACAGCCCAAGGGCAAGGGTCTTCTGGGAAAGTGAGTACTGCACCCCCTAATACATTTGTTAGGGTGTGGTGTGGGTGCTTGACTCCCTGCTGGAAGGTTGTTGGTTCAAGCCCCAGAGCTTGACAAACTGTAGGCATCCTTGGGCAAGATATCTAACCCCAATTGCTCCCAGTGGTTAGGTACTCCTTGCATGGTTTGTGAATGTCCAACTATGTACAAATGTACTACATGTAATTCGCTTTAGATAAAAGCGTCTGCCACATGCCGCAAGTGTAAAAAGGTAACACTTTTTTATTGTCGGTAACAAAGAAATGGCTATCTGACTAGAACTGTAAGATTGACTATTTGCTGCTACCACCAAGATCACTCCCTGCATGAGGCTTAATATTTGTGCTATATCTGGAGAAATCAGCTAGTAACTCCACTTTAGTCCTACATGTTCTTACTCTAGGCCTTCAATGTTTTTTTTCTACATGTTAAAATTGCAAATGCTGCTGGAGAAGATGGTGGCACTTTCGTGACTATGAAGATGTTTTCCTTAACAATGTCACTGGATAGAAAATTGTTATCTGAACATTTGCACTTCTGGGGTGGTTTCCCCAATGAGTCGAGTTCCTAAGAACTAACACTGCTAGAAAGTGTGCCAAATCTGCTGTCTGTCTGCTAAGATAAAACAATTATATTCTTCCTTCCCTAGCAACATCAAATGGAACTTCACAAAGGTAACTAGCTTGTTTTTTAATTGGTACATTTCACTTCACCCATTTAATTATAAGACTTTTTTTATTTTATTAAACTCTTTAATTTAATGCCCACAATGGAATAATGTACTTGCAAACTTTAGGGTGGTGAATGACATTCCTGCTAGGATTTCAGCATACTATAAATTCAGTTATGTGACTCATGCCTACATTTGACAAGTTGTTTTTTTTTCGGTTGCTTCTGATGGCATTGCTTTGGGATTGGAATATTGAAGTTGGGAGGAGGTTTGGAAATGGGGCTGCACATGTGCTTGATACTGTAGCTTGGTGTCATTGGGGAAAGGGTAGCTTCCAATACGCCAACAAGTCACATCAACCTCGTAATAACGTAACTTGTTTAGCATGATATCAATATTTCATTGTCTCCGTTATCATAAATGCAGTATATTGTGACACCCCTAATCAAAATAACGGTAGTGTGTCTTTAAAAATATCGCCATTATTGAGAATTTGTATTGCATTGTCCAGCCCTACTATCTAAGAAAAGAATGCTCTAACATTGACTATCTGTCATAGTTTCTTATTGATCGAGAAGGACAAGTAGTGAAGAGATATGGCCCAACTGATGACCCCAGTGTAAGTATAATTTGCAGTATACATAATTACTGCTTAATTGCATTGGTGTCTGGGATTTTATTTTTTGAGGGGGTCCTCTAGGTTGTGCTGCTGTGGTATAGCACTTTCAAAAGGTATTTGTGGTTAGCTTGATAAGCGTTTTATCCTTGACTTAATGCTGCAGTGTCTCATGACAGACAGTTGTACGTGGGGGTCTGTCCTCTCTCCCTAATAGCTTGGCTGTTCTATTTGCAGGTGGTTGAAAAAGATCTTCCAAAGTACCTGTAAACGGACCTAACAATGTGTTTGACACCTGACCTCTCCTGTGGACTATTGGGTATTAGTGAGTGTGTCTGGACCAGTGAAGGCCTGTCTGTAAACCCATTATTGGGGAAGGCAGACCTGATGATACCCAGCGTGCAGCCAATCCCAGACTTCCCCCACACAATACCCCATGAGAACATTGGAGAAGGACTGCCAGATGTACATTTACTTAGCATGCACTAATGTCATACAGTAGTAGTAATGCTAACCATCCAGTTTTGTGCTTTAACAATTATGCAAGTTGTAAAATGTATAAATGCATAGATGTTCTAAATGCAGGCAGTCGTACATTTCCCTTTTAATACTGCTTGTCACTATCTTTGGTTTATCTGTCTTCAGAATAAAACTGCAAATGAATTACAGTATTGTTACGTTTTTGGTCTGTCAAAAAAATCCTAAAATTCTAATCCCAATAAAATGTTTGCCTGAGATTGTTTGCCTATTTTCGTTGTACAGCTGTTGAAATGACTGGTCATGTAAAATGGCATGAAATCAAATGAGCTATACTGCAGTCCTACAGGGCCGTTGAGATGTCTTTTTTCCTGTAGAACTATTGTAGTAACAAGGAAGGGCTTTCAGGTACGGCAGCAACCTTCATGCTAAAATGTGCATATTTAGAAATTAGCTACTGATGGAATTCTATAGGAGAGGTATGTGGACGTGTTTAGTCTACTGTTCTCATTGTAGGTCCATTTTCACTGCCGTAGAACAAGTTTTATTTGTAGGAAAAATACTGTCGCTTAAATTTCACTATGATTAAGAGTAAGTTCTTTGAGGTACATGAACCGTTTCGATTGGCTTTGACAAATGTTTACGGTTGCACTTCACAACTGAACCACAAGATGGTGCAGTCCCACGTCAGTCCATACGCGAGAATGACTCAGATTGCCTAGCAGTGGATGCTGTTCATAGAACGGCCCGGTTCGCGTCACACAACGCGCAATTTTACATTGCGTCCTTAAATGGAATCATGTTGTCTACAAATGTTGCCCAAGATGCAGTTCATACAGCACAAGTGTACATTGAAACGGTAAAAAATCATGAGTAGCTTATGAATGCGTACAGCGGCAGCCATCCTATAGTCACTGACGAAGGAAGGACACCTCTGGAGTAGCAGATGGACGAGACGACTGTAACTGGGGATGCTGAAAGAGCCAGCGACATAGCTGCCCCTGGTTTTTCGCTACCGCTGGACCCTGGGGAAACCGGTTAGTAGGTTATTTGTAGGCTACTGCAGACGGTGAATTATGTATTTTACATCAAACGTGCATATCACTTTAACATTCGTTTTAGACCATGCTGACATTACGAGAGGAAGTTTGAACTGGCCAGAGCAAGACAAGTTAGGGTTCATTAGACAAATTGTGTGGGCTATGTCTACAGGAATGTAAGACAAAAGGGATATATTGCTTTTTTAGTTATTGGTTAAAGAGTGCCATCTCAAAATGACGTGGTAATGAATAATGAAACGCTTAATTATATCTTGCGCGTCAGAATTCAAGGTAGCTGCCAGTAGGCCGATGTTATGATGACACGTTCACAGCTGGTATCGACACTGAGTTGAATCAGAATCAAGCGCGCTACGGTAGCAATCTACCGGTACCCGCACTCCAACCCGAATCAACATTCTTTCCAATTATTAAGCTCGCATATGATCGCGTCAACTTACAATGTTGGAATCAAACTACAAGGTTAAAAAAAAAACAAAGTTTTCTTCTAGCCTCCAAACTTTAAAGCGAGGTTTGTAAGCCTGTGGATCTGATTATTAGTAACCATAGTGAAACCATAATGCAAGCCGTAATAGGCATATAAACGTGTTACAAACACGACACGACAGTGATGCGTGTGCATGCGCACGGGTATCTGTATTTATAATTGCATGCAATACGTCTTGCAGGAGTAGCGTCGGGACAAGCCCAGTCTGTAAAGATGATTATTCTCAAGTAGCTTTTGTTCATGTCTCAACACACTGCAACAGGCCACCATTTACTCAGTCAGATGACTCTATATTTAATCCTCTTTGCCTGCCACACTTGCGCGCGCACACACCAGCAAACCTTCTAGAATATTCTTCCTTAAGATATTTTAAGAAAACCAAACAAAATAAAAATACAGTCATGCGTCATATTGTTTTAAGCACAGGCCTGAATCATTTCAAGTATTGCAATATTTAATCTCTACAAGACAAACCACAGTAGCCAGCCATCCTGTTTGTTGCCTACAATTCACTGGCAACCTTAATCCTCAGGACTTATGTGTGTCATACATTATGATGAAGCATGTCCCATATTTTGCTGGGTCTTGTATATAGGCTAAATTAGCCTAGTTTACATTATGTATTTTACATAATGTTCATATTCATTAAATCCATTGTCTTATATCAATGCTTATAAAGTCAGTTTATTTACAGTCAACGTTATACTTTGGTCACATAGGCAGAGTTTGATGCCCAGCATGTCAGGTTTACCTGTAAGCAAGATGCCTCTACTTGTAATCGTATTCATTGTCAATCTCTTTGGATAAAAGTATCTGCTAAATTACCAGATTGCAATTGTAATCTCTGGGCCTCAGATGACCTGGAAATAGACAACGAAAAGCATCAGAAATGGGTTTGTTTAGGAATGGGTGGTTATAAATATGTTGCATTCATTTCAGTATTCAGGTCTGACACTAAACTTGAAACTTGAACTTGGGTGTGGCATGGCGTCTCACTCCGACTGTTTCATTGGCTTCCGCCTGCCTGCATTGCTCTTCTTTCTACACACACCTAATCCTCACTTCTGACACCAGCCAAAGGCAGCGATATCAGATTAGAGAGCAAATCAATCCTATAGAGTTTATCCTTCTCAAAGCAAACCAGGAATAGAAATCACTAGACATCAAATTCACTCAAGTCTCACTGGTCTCAGAATCTTTGCGTTACACTTTCCTTTTTTGTGGATTATCAAAGAAATGTTTTAGAACTCTGTGAAATTAAATTACTCTGCTGGTGAGTTTCCATGTGCTCACGTTATTTCTTTGTGATGAATACTATATTCTTTGTCTGGCGATGACACTAGATGTTTGCTTGAATGTTTACATATTTGGCTTTGTTTATTAAGGCATTAATTATAATTATCCCAACCAGATTGTGTGATGTCATGAAACATTATAGGGACAATCAGGCATGACAAGCAAGGAAATATTTGTCCAGAAGGTTCATGTTTATTGTAGAAAAACAGGTAATCCACGGACCATCTGTAGTCCATCTCCTTGCCTCTCTAAGGCCGACTAAAGCTCTGCAGTCAACAATGATTGTGACAAAAGAAACAAAGAAGGAACACAATATGTGTTTGAGCCTGCTAGCTAACATTTCTCCACGATGTCTTCTGTTGTTTTCTTCTCTGGCCACAGACTCAGCCAAGAAGTCTCCAATAACAGAGGTGAGGACCTTATGTAGACTTGAACTACCTCTCTTTACCCTTCAGTCCCTTCTTATTGTTGCATAATTGCATTGACACTATCAACATACGTCTCCCCAGTGTCTTCTGTGACTGCTTGAGAGACACTAATTTAATGAAGAAACCAGCATATACTACATACAGTATTATAAAGGTCTACTCTTTATCAGATGCCGTCCCCATTCGGAGGGGGCCCAGCCCATGAGAAGAAGATTGGCCACAGAAGGGTAGATGCCTCTGGAGAGACGACATACAAGAAGGTTTTTCTTTTTTAATATATCTTGCAGGTTTGACATTTGACTGCCAAAAAGTGGTGGTCTGGGGAGCAGGATACCACAGAATAGTTTAATATTGTATTTCACACTGTGCTGTGCCTGGGACCCAGTGGATTTCTCCAGTGTACTCTTGTAAAGACTGCGTACAGAGAAAATACAGTAACCTTATTATCTTTTGCTGTCGAATCAGACACCAGTCCTCTGGATGACCTTTCTCCCATTGCCTCCTCCTCCAGACCACCTCCTCTGCCCTGAGAGGAGCCATCCAGCTGGGCATAGGGTATACTGTGGGCAACCTGAGCTCCAAGCCTGAGAGAGATGTGCTCATGCAGGACTTCTATGTGGTGGAGAGCATCTTTTTCCCCAGGTGAGTCAGGATCTGAATGTGTGTGTGTGGGGGAGGAAGGTTGTATCATGCTGTGTATTATATCCTACGCTATATTATGTCCTTGATGCCACTATGCTCCATGCAGTGAAGGCAGCAACCTGACACCTGCCCATCACTACCCAGACTTCAGGTTTAAAACATATGCCCCTGTGGCCTTCCGCTATTTCCGAGAGCTTTTTGGGATACGGCCTGATGACTACCTGGTAAGATAGTCTTCACATATTCAGTGTCCTGAATGCAATACCTTTTATTTATATAGATGTGTGTAGCTAGGCCATAATCATAATATATATTTTGGATGTGACACATTCCCCCCAATATTCAGCTGGGCTCAAAATGTCCCCCCCCCTCCCCCCAATATGTTTATATATTAAAAAAAATACAATAAAAATGTGCTATGCCAACAGACTTGCCCCCCAAATTAACTCCATGGCTATGGCCTTGGTGTGTACACTCCTTCTGAATAGTTGAAACCAATGTTGCGAAAACATTGTTTTTTGTTGTTGCTTTAAATATCACAGGCCCCTCCCACACATGAATGCTCAGTTGTGTTCCTCTCTACTCCTCTACCTACTGTGCTGATTCTTGCACTGTTCTCTGCCCCTCCCCCTGCAACCATAGCACTTTTGCAAACAGCAGTGCTTTTCTAATAAACAGTGTCCTTGTGCTGATATTTGGGGATCAGGGGCACTATAATGCAACTGTGAAATTTAGCTTTATAGTTGGCTGGTTCTTAACCTGACACGCCAAATGGTTGTTACACTTAGTTCTATGCACACAACCATCTGGGGAGCTGTCCGTCAAAACTGTTTTAAAAGGGCAGGTGCTTTCAAGAAATACTTGGCAGGTGATTGGATGAACCATCTGTCTGTCTGTAGGAACCACCATTGTTGTTTCTTGAAGCTTTTGCTGTCGTCACACCTAAACCACGCCTGTAGCTACCAGTACAACGCTGATTGGTCACATGTTAGATATACCAGACTAGAAAGGATTGCTTGCCTCTCCAGACTGATTCTTGCGGCGAAGTCAAACTGAAGCGTGCAAAATCAGGATAGTCTCCAGAGGCTAGCTGGTTCTGGCTCTGAATATTGCTATGGCCGTATCATTCGTAATATTGATCCAATGAATCTTAAAATGTATTCTTACATTATGGTATATTACTTTATTTCTTTTTGTATTACATTCTGTATTTTCTACATTTACAGAATGTGTTCTATATGCAATAAGTGTATACTTATAGAGAGGGATTACACTCTCATCAAACCATGTTTGACGGATTAGCCTGCAGGCTTATCAAAGGAAACATTGTGTGCTCTTCTGATAAGCGATATACTCGTACATACACACACACACACACACACACACACACACACACACACACGTGCACATACTCACACATATGCGTAAAAAACTACCTGTAGGCAGA
>JAODUG010085706.1:0-12349 GCA_027564795.1 Aphredoderus sayanus
AGGTTTAGCGCCTTCTATCTGCCACAAAGAGCTAGTGATTTAGGTCATTTTGACCCAGAGGACATTACGAGGGTTAAATTAATTCAGAGTAAACCAGACTTCCAATCACAACCACTGACCTCTGGTTATACAAAGCGACCCCTGGCACGCTTGCGTAATTGCGATGCGAGGAAGTGAATCACTGTCATAGCGTTTCCACTAGAAGAATTTGGTGCCAGTCAATGTGTCCGGGAAAGTTTCAGTTTACCGGACAATTGGAATAAATTCCCGTCAAATACTATTGGTGTTCATTATTGAGCTAAACAGCAATTTATAGGCAGGCTATACAAAAAATGACAACAAGTAAAGAGTGAAGCTTATTGTAGGCTGTACATCTGCTACGTGTCTTTTAGAATTGCAGTGTCGCGCCGCTGCAGTTTAAGAGGCAGACGACGTAGGCTTTTGGGATAAACACACAATGTCAAATATGGACTGACAAGATTATTTTACTTAACGACATGTACACCATACCCATAATCCATGATTATATTAAACGATAATGTTAATTCATTATTCAGTGCGTCATTTAACGCCGCATCATAGTGTAAAGTCGATTACCAGTAGCGTCTGCCTTATATCAACGAGCGCTGATTTAGGCTAAATTAAATCAACACAATTCTAATGAAGCATTTCTTATATGGAGGAATAATAGCCTACATAATGTATTCCTACAGGTTACGCTCTGGATACGATCTCACTGACTGTCGCGGACCCCCTAGATGATTTGAGGTTTATCATGTTGCATGTGACAGCTACGGTAGCCTAAGTTGGCATCCTATATGACACGTTTTGTGAATAAAATTATTTGTATTAGTTTGTGCAGGCTAAAGAAAAATGTGCCTGAACCGTTTAGAGCAATAACAAGTTTAAAGCATGTTAAGCCATTGGGCCATTTCCAGCGCAAGAAAAAACATTAAATAAAACGCAGTATTAAGTTTATAATAATAAAGCACAAATGTTTGTTTCCACAAACGTGCACAGATGATGCACAAACGAATGCAAGAAGTTAAATTGTATTTGAACATTACTGTGGTGCTGAGGACGTCACCGCGAAAAGTTAAGGTTTGTGTGCACAAGCTTGCACAAAATAACAAATTAATCAATATCCTTTAATTCAGATATTTATCATATGGGGTGCCAACTTACGGAGGTTACAAACGTATGCAATTTCTGTTGAAACGCAAATTATGTTTATTCTGAGGAGTGGACCTATTGCAGTCAAAACTGCGCCTGCAGGTCTATTTATATAACGACGTGTGTTGCCTTGTCCAGTAGACAGCAGTTTGCCTACCTTGATTTATGGTCCATATTGTCATTATTCCTTCTTTGTTTCATAAAATAGGTCTGTTTGGCCGCCCGTGACTGAGCTCAGAGTCTCTAGCGCTCAACCTGACGTAACTGAAACACGTGCTAGCTCTATAGGCTACTGTTGTTGTGGTGCGTGCGGACGCGCTCTTTATCAGAGTAAATTAAATTAATCTACACTGCTGGCTGTTTCGATTTACATGCAAGCCTATCGTTAGAAGTGGATATGTAACTATAGCCTATTAAATACGATAAAAATGTTGCTTAGGGGTAATTCTTTTAACCGGACATTTTGAGCGGAGAGTTTAAAATTTTTCTGACTTAAAGTCCGGAAAACGGAAACGCTGGTCGTACAGCACAATGGAGTAGACCATCAGTGAAATGTTTACTTATGGATACTTTTGAGCGCTAGTCGGCAGCGGACTGTGACAGAGTAATTATCAGCTTTTGCCAACACTGTTCTTTGATACCCACCACGAGCATGTAGTTGTGAATTTTCCCAAATAAAAACTGTTCTCTTTGCCGCCATGCTTTTCGTAATGAAACAACTGACGTCGATGACATATCAGTTCAGTCTTGGGTCGGTTTGCGATCAAACTGATGTGTTCCGCGCCCGCGTTCAACCGAACCACCTCTTTCAAGTGAGCGGATAAGCTTTCCATGCCCGGGAACGGTACAAAGCGATCACACTAGTCAAAAGAACCGGACGTCAGGGTAAATCGTGCTCGGGCACGGATAAGTGGGCCAAGTGTGAGTACACCAAGTCTTTGATTACGTGCACCAACTTGAGGAGGAGGCTCAAAAGAACCACGGTTCTCCCACTCTCTTTGTCAAAAAGAGTTTTATTGATACCCCACCCCCCAACCCAGAATTAGAACAGCATTGTAAACTATTTATTTTAATGTTCTACTTTGTAATCTTAATTTTTATCATAATGCTGCACTGAGTTGCACAATATGATTAGCCCATGCACACCTCTTTTCGTTATCATTGAATACGAATGTTGGAGTTGTTTATTTATTAGACTAATCTAAAATGCATTGCTATGGAAACGAAACGGGGGCAAGATCCATAACTGTATACTTTTGTATCATTTAATTTAATTGAGAGTAAACCAGACTTCCAATACCAACAAGGACCTCTGGTTATACAAAGCGATTACAACTTTTCATCTCGGGACACCAAGTGAGGAGAAACCATGTTGCGTACAGAATAATAATGTATTTCTAATTCGCATTAAATATTTCCGCCACATGCACTTTGCCGTTATGTGATGACATCAGCGCTGCCCCTAGCACTACGGATGGGATACAAGTAAAATGATGTCCTGGCAACATCTCTCTGTGAACATCAGCTTGCAATTCGAAGGCTGGAAACGTAGCCAATCCTCCCCCATTTGTTCGACCAAGGTTTATTATATATGTTTTGATTAGATAGTTATTAGGCAAAACCGAGAGACATTTTACCATTTTCAACGTTCTTTTTTAGGCTCACAACAGAACAACAAAGACTCTAAATGTAAGCTTAAATTCAATAATAAATAAACAGCCTTGATTAAAATAAAATATAAAATTGGATTAAAGCAATTTCCTCTTACAAACAGAATTATATACCGTACCACAACGAAAGGAAATTAAATGACCCATATGGGTTAATATGGCGAAAACAATCACAACAGGAACTCTTCTTATACAAAGCGATTACAACTTTTCATCTCGGGACACCAAGTGAGGAGAAACTGTGTTGCCTACAAAATAATAATTTATTTCTAATTCACAATAAAAACATTTCTGCCACATGCACTTTGCCGTTATGTGATGACGTCACCGCTGCCCCTGGCACTACGGATGGAATAAAAGTCAAAACATCTCCTGGAAACATCTCTCCGTGAACATCACCTGGCAATTCAAACCCTGTAAACACCTTTCCTCCCCCTTCTAATTTGCATTGCTCGCCCCTACAGTTGAATAATCTCCAGTTCAATGCTCACGTGACAACCGTTACAGTTGGAGACAGGACTGAAAGAAGCGTAGGATCAGGGTGTACTCACACTTGGCCGAGTTGCTTTGAACCGCACCCGAGCATGATTGTCCCCACTCCCACACTGGCCTGCACTCACACTAAAGTGAAACGTCAGAGCCAGGGCACGCTTACGTAATTGCGATGAGAGGAAGTGAATCAATGTCATACAGCACAATGGAGTAGTCCATCAGTGAAATTCTTACTTGTGGCTTATTTTGAGTTATTTGGTACGCTAAATACTATATTTCTGAGTACATTACGAGGGTTAACATTAACAGACTTGTATACCATACCACAACGAAATGAAATGATAAAATATCCAAATAAATGACCCATATCGGAAAAATATGGCAAACAATCGCAACCGAATAGCAAGCAATTACTTTTCATCTCAGGAAAGGAAATGAGGAGAAACCATGTGTAGAGAAGAAGAATTTAGTTTAACCGCGTCATGCTGCGTCACAATGAAACGCCAAACCAAATGATATGCAGTGGTACCATCTGTACTATCACATGTCAACAATGGCGGAGGAGAAACTGATAAAGTTTTTTCCATTTTAGCTAACCTTTCTAAAGTTAACTAAAGTTATAATCATTATTCTATATGATGAGTGTCAGAAGAAGTTTTGTTTTATAACGTAGCATCAAAACAAAACTTGGTTGTGGGAGCGCTCACATCTAAAAACGCGTTTGGTGGACACAGGATTTTTCTACGGAAGCATTATTTGTCCCTGACAATATGTCTTATAGCCCTCGTGATGTACTCAGAAATATCGTATTTGGCCACATGGCGGCGCCATCTGATTGTGTATGATTTGTGTTTTTCAATTGGCATTGCTGTGTGTATTTATTTATTATTTCTTTATGTATTTATGTTTTTGTTCCTTTTTAACCCTCCTGTTGTCCTCGGGTTTCAAACTGTCCGTGTAAGCTGTAGAATTAGGTTTAGCGCTTTCTATCTGCCACAAAGAGCTAGTGATTTGGGTCATTTTGACCCAGATTACATCACAAGGGTTAACTAAAAGGGTGACTACTGAAAACTGAATTTTATGTTTTGGGGTGGGCTACACATTAAGACAAAAACAGATTGTCCCTTTAAGCGCTTTGATGATACTTTGGGACAACAGGTGTGACTCTGAAACAGTGGTAACCGGAAATTTTGCCTAAACTGTTTTTCTTTCCATGTTATTCAGAACAAGGAGCTTTTGTACCAGAAATTAAAGGGCCGCCCGAAAAGAAGAAAAAGGGTACAGTATAGTGTTTGTCTTTGTCTGCCTTGTCTTTGTCTAAGTCACTGTGCTTGAAGAGAATCAAATTCAAGTTTGTTTTGTTCCCATTCCACCCCGGAATATATTTACACAACACTGTGGACCTGAATTATGTGACCAATTCAAGCACCTTCCATTTTGGTTAAGTCATTAACCCTCGTGATGTCCTCTGGGTCAGAATGACCCAAATCACTAGCTCTTTGTGGCAGATAGAAGGCGCTAAACCTAATTATACATCTTACAGACATATGATGTGCACTGTTGGCACAACAAGGTGTGTTTGAAACCCGAGGACAACAGGAGGGTTAAAAGGCACATAAAACGACACAAATATGTTAAGAAATAATTAATAAAGAAACTCAGCAATGACAATTGAAAAACACACAAATCATACACAACGCTGCCAAGTGGCCAAATATGAGATTTTTGAGTACATTACGAGGGTTAATCACAGCAGAGATGGATAAAGTAAATTAAGGGATAAGTCTTAACCCTCCTGCTGTCCTTGGGTTTCAAACACATTACCTTTTTGCGCTAGCAGACAGAGCTAACCGTGGCACGTCATGTCTGTACTGGGTGCAACAAGGTAATGCATTGGGTCAGTTTGACCCGAAGAACAGCGGGAGGTTTAAAGGTACCCTATACGAGGTTGTAAACAATAATATAGCAGCAAACACCTATTTTCTATAAAGTATTTGTATAATTCCATCCTGAGCAGAGAACGACATCATATGGCATGTCATCAATCAATGAATAAATCTTTAGTTATATAGCACTTTTCATGTAACACAACGTGCTTCACACTGCAAAAACCGTTAAAAACAATACTTTAAAAACAACAATAATGTAATAATACCACTCCATGTAACGCCCATCAGCCCAACCCTCCAACCACAAACAAGCACCCCCAAAACACTAAAACCCCGGGACCCCATACCGTCTCCCCAACCACCTCAATCTCGCTCAGAAAATAAAATCTGAAAACACTAAAGGAATGAGCCCACAAACCAGCATACCCAAAACTCCCAATGATGCGGCACCAGGGGCACACCACCAAGCACAGACACAACAAAGATGACAAAATAGCCACCTCCCCCCAGCTAAACCCCCAGACACCACAGGCCAGGACACACACCCACCCACGATCCAGCCCACCAACCAGGCACCACCATGCCACCACCATAAACAGAAACCTGGAGACGACACCGCAGAAGCACCAGATAACCCAATACACAACACACCTCCCAAAATCTCCAGTGGTCCATCCCTGACCAGTAAACAGAAAAGATTGAGAAATGGTTCAAAAAATTACGTTTCAGTCCCTCAAAGCCGGCAAAAACATTACCCCAGACACCCAAACTCAGCCCTCCACCCCTCAGATACCTGCCCATTGCCGGAAAAATTAAACCAGGTTGGACCGTGCAGTGCCAATCAGTCCAACCCACCAACCACAAACAAGCCCAAATATCCAAGGCCCGGCCCCTGCCTGCCCTAAAGAACCCCCAAGCCCCACCCACGGCAGCAAGAAAAGTGCCACCCGATCAGCAGGCCAGACCACGAGCGGGAATTTAACCCTCCTGCTGTACTCCGGGTCAAAATGACCCAGTGCACTGCCTTTTGTGCCAGCAGAAGGCCATTAAATACTGCCATAAAATAAATAAATGTGATATTATGAATTAAAAGCCCCTTAAATGAATAAATGTGATATTATGAAATAAACGGCCATTGAAATGCATACATTTTTAATTATGAAGTCCTCCTGAAATAAAGTTATCCATTTTAAATTAAAAAACATTTATTTAATTGGATATATATATATATATGGTATTCATCTTGTATTGGACACTAGGTGATTTTGTTACCTTTCTGATTGTTAATAAATTAATAATATTTCCAAATATGCTTGTTATTAAAATCAATCATAAGTCTGAATTCTTTATGATAATAGGGACCCTAGTTACTGTTACACATAAACAATTAGTAAACACTGCTTATTATAAAATCATAGATTTATTAAAGCATTCAAAAGTGATTAAACATGGCATGCATAATAAATGGTTATACAGTATAAATGTTGCATAATAATGATTATACCCTAACTAATAGACATAGAAAACTGTACAACATATTCAGGTGAGATTCTCTCATAACACAGAAATGCACAAAAAAGGAAATGAATCCTTCAACCTTATAGCATTTGAACCATGTAAAAGTAGTTTTTCATCCAGCTACACTGAACTACACCTACAACTACACCTGACTACTTCTAAACAACTAACCTACAGTAGCCTAGCCTTAGCTTAGCTTAGCTAGCTCCTTCTAGCCTATGTTATGCTAACTCCTAGCCTATGTTAGCTTCACTCTGGCCTATGTTAGCTCCAGCCGTGTGGCTGCTAACGGGGCAGAGATAGATAGAGGGGGAAGGGAGAGGAAGTTATACCAGCTTTTGCATGTACTCATCACTTGCTCTTCCTGTTGGCTTAGCATCTAGGCAGTGACCCGGTGTCCAGTCGATGATGTGGTGTCGAGGGCATCTTTGGCTCCTTGGTGAGCAGTGGGCGTCATAGCGATGATGTGGTCATTGGTTGACTGATGGCTTGGCAAGGCGAATTTGGCTTTCCACGCCTGTGTTGTTTTGAGAGAGGGCTGTTGGGGTGGGGGTTAAACAACCCCTGGCCTTCTCGATGTCGAAGGGGGCGTTAGGTCTTGCACTTGGTGGTGAAGCTGGGACATTGCAGTTTCCTTGCAACACGAGTCCTCCGTTGTTACTTTTAGTTGTGTTATTCTTAGCAATGGGTTCACACATAGCACTATAAAACATAGTATACAAGTGGTTATTATGTAACATAATACATTAATAGTCTTTAATGAGGTACAGGAGAGATTTTTGTATTTCTGTGGAACAAGATTTGTTTGTCTTTGTGAGGGGGGGGGGACTCACATTCCATAGGGGTCGTAAAATGACTGTGTATGGGCCTATATGTGACTTAGTATGGAGAAGAAGGAGGATAAATGCATTTTAATACTAACATGTATGTTAGGATGGAATGGTTTAATGCGTGAGACCCAGGATTACTACACAAGATTCTCAAGTCCATGTAAACGGTCTGAAAGTTTCTTAACTGTTAAAAACCCAAGGCTTTCTATATGTGTACAACTGTACAGTACTAGAGCAAATACATCGCTTTCATCATTAAAAACAAAATCATAAAAAAATACAATGTATAAAAAAAGTAATACCACAACTCTATGTAACACCCATCATCCCAAACAAGCACCAGGGGAAAAAGAAAATCAAGCCCAAACATCCGGAGTCCCATTCCCACCATCCCCGAAACACTAAAAATCCGGGGACCCCAACCACTTCAATCTCAGGAAGAGAATGGAAAACTGAAGGAATGAGCCCACATACCCCCATACCCCCAAGGATCTGAACACAGACACGCAGGTAACTAAATGGACCAGCTCCGCCCAGCTAAACCCCCAGGCACTGCAGGCCAGGGCACACAACCACCCACGATCCAGCCCACCAACCAGGCACCACCATAAGCGGAACCCCGGAGTCGACAGCACAGAAGCACTAAATAACCCAATCCTACAACAGACCTCCCAGAACCTCCAATGCTCTATCCCCAACCAGTAAACAAAAAGAATGGAGAAATGATTTAAATCTTAAGTTTCAGTCCCTCAAAGCCGGCAAAAATGAAACCCTGGACACCCGGCCTCAGCCCTCCATCCCCCCCAGATACCCATCCATAGCCAGAAAAATTTAACCGACAAACATTACACGGACCAAATTAGGTACTTTTGATGCATAAGACTTAGAGGAGGGTTAATCAAAGGGCAAGTAGGCATACATAAAGCAAAAAATTATAATATTCATATCCCAAAATAGAAAACGAGTACCTACACATCAAATGAATAACCGAATACTTAAGTATTCTGGTACAGCCTTAGAAGACACAAAGCAGGTTGTACTTACTTAGGAGATTGCGGTCTTTCAACATCTGCAGCAAACTGCTGTGGTTGTGTTATTAGTCTGTGGGTTCCAGCGTCTTCTTCTACACTGGTGTTTTGGGGGGACAGCATATCCAAGGACACTTCTAGACTGAATAAACTGATCAGGCTCTGTGATCGGCATGAAGCTGGATTCACTGGTGACGATGGCAGAGAGGACACTGGACAAATTGCTGGACATTATTGACAATGCCAGCCACCCCCTGCATACCATCATCAACAACCAGAGGAGCCTGTTCAGTGAAAGGCTGCTCCTTCCCAAGTCTAGTACTCCTTTGTCCCTCATGCCATCATACTCTATAACTCCTCACTTGGGTAGGAGGAAATGAGGTAAAGAGGACAGAAGGGAAGACGTGGTAGCCACTCTAATAACTGCTAATTTCTGATAAATGTCATATCCACTGTACAATGCCATATACAGTCCCATATATTTATCTATATGTATCCTCTAAACAGTTCTCTATATTATTTAGCTAAGTGTTTATTGACTATCTTGTATACAAGTGTTTTGTAAGCTGCTGGAATTTCAATTTTCATGAGGGAGTTATCCCAAAGGGATTAATATAGTGAGTCTATGTCTCTAAATCTAAAAGGGCTTCGCAGAAACTGTGTGTGCTCAGGCCCTAAAAATAATTTGAGCAATTTCAATGGGGTCCTCGCACCCTTGGTGCTTGGTGCTGAGTCGATCGTATAGTGACCGGGAAAGTTTAGTCTACAATAGCCTATGTTAAACTAGTAAAAACATATAGAATTGGATTGTTTAAACTGCTAAGTTGTGTTTGTTACAGTATTGTTATTTGGCCTACTGTTAACTGTAATGCTTGTGGAGGTTTTGAGATATAATTAGCAATACTTGAATAATTATTTAATTCATGGTCAAAGACATTTTGACTATGAATTAAATAATTATTCAAGTTGCCTGAATGTTGTTTGCAGGTTCCATATCTGACAAAGAAATCACCTTGCAAAGTTTATGTCTTAAAACATTGGAACATTTAAAGACAGAAGGAAAGATCATTGATGGCGGTGGCAGATGGAAAATTGGTTTACATCTGTACGTTCCTACTTTTTCCCATAGTAGTATGCAGATGACAAATAATTGCTCACAGGATTAAATAAATAATTGCTCACAGAATTAAATATTTAAATATTTTGAAATGCAAAATTGACTTGTCACTGTCTGGGTTCAAATATAGTTTGTGTGTTCTTTTGCTACAAATTTCCATCCACCCATCCATCCATTCTCAACCGCTTATCTGAAGTCGGGTAGTGGGGGTTCAGCACCTCCAGCAGGGTACCCCATACTTCCCTTTCCTGAGCCACATTAACCAGCTCTGACTGGGGGATCCTGAGGTGTCCCAGGTCAGTGTGGAGATATAATCTCTCCACTTTGTCCTGGGTCTTCTCCGGCCTCCTTCCAGCTCGATGTGCCTGGAACACTTTCCTAGGGAGGTTCCCAGGAAACATCCTTACCAGATGCTCGTACTACCTCATCTGGTTCCTTTCGATGCAAAAGATCAGTGGCTCTACTCCAAGTTCCTATTGGATAGTCAACCTTTTCACCCTATGTGTAAGGGAACCACCCTCCTGAGAAAACCTGATTGCGATCTAGTTCTTTTGGTTATGACCCAGCCTTCATGACCATAGGTGAGGGTAGGAATGAAAATTGCGAAACTGTGAAAGTGTAAGAGACTGTAGAACATTTTCAGAAATTGTTTGTACTGCAATGACACAAAAACATAATTTTTAAGTTTGTAGTTTTGCAAATTAGTGATTAGCTGGTTTTGTGTAAAGTTTTGTTTGTGTGTAGAGTTTTGCAAAAATAGCTAATAGTTTCCAAAATAGTGCTTTAATCGAAAACTAATACTATTCTCTTTCTGTCTGCAGAGTGTTAACCCTTACCTAATGGGCCAGAGGTTGGACAATGTAGTTGCAAAGAAAACGGTTCCACGCTATCTTGAGGATGAAGCGGCAACCATCTTTAACACATAGTCCGCACCTTGATCCTGGACACCCTGTATCCACAATTTGAAACAAATTTCAAGGTTTCTAATGTGGTGTCTACTGTGGTGTCATTGTTTCTTGACACTTTATTAGATAGTGTTTGAGACATAAATAGTTGTAGTGTATATACTGTATTCATGGTTTCATGGTTTCACATTCGTATGCTGCGTTCACATGGAATACGACAGACAGCAAAGCGGTAGATGGCAAACACTTTCTGGACAGCATGGCAAAAAAGTCAGACAAAATGACAGGTCAGAAAAAACTAAACACATAATGACTAGTTCCTATTGTGATGTTGCATTGTTAACAAATATTTTTATAAAATATATATAATAAAAATAGCTTTCAACCAACTTTCAAGGCCAAACTTAACATTGATTGACCAAAACTCTATTTCTTTAGCGTGAGATGCATTAAAGTTAATGGATTATTTTCTCATGGCATGACAACAGTTGGCACTCATGCCAGAGTTATTTTTCTCTTTATTCTGCAAACAAACGTTACAAACTGCAATGTAAATGTATTAATTTGCTTACAAAATTATTTTATTTGCAATAAAAAAAACATAAAAATTGTATTGTAGCAAATTAAAAGCTTTTGTTTGCAAATCCAATGGTTTTATTTGCGAATCCAGTTTTTGAACGGAAGGTTTCTTATGGTCTTGTGGGCAGGGCATAGCGATGTAAGGCACATCTCTATTAGCTTGTTTTTAATAACACATGAAGAGAAAGAAACACAGAAAGCCATACTTTATGTTGTATATTTTATTATATTAGTACAGTGGTTGGCAAATTATGATTCTGTGATCTGGCCTCCCCACCCTATAAGTGCAGACTCATGTCTAGGCACATTTTTCAATATCAACATTAAACAAAAAGCTGTACCAGACCGGGAACATCATTCTGCATATATTTATAATTTTTCTATTCATGTGATTATATGATTAACTGTATGCTCTTGAATGTTCTGTACAACTTTCAGTGTTAATGTTTCATACTGTATGCCAGGGACTAGAGATGAAAATGTGACTGTAGGGCTAAATCTCAAACATGTATATGACCTCGATCAGTGGTCCCATGTTAATTAATGTGTATTATCACCTTCCTAAATAAAATAAACAAACAAAAAAACACTTTGAGAGGTAATTTGGAATAATGAAGACAGACAGATCATCTTTTCTTTTCCTCACAAAGACCTTGCAGTCAACCCAGCATTTTCTGCAGAGGTCATCGCCTGATGTGCCTAACACCTCTTCTAACACCTGCATGGACAACAGTAATGCCCTCCTTACTGTACTGTATGTTGTGGAGACTTTAGTACCTGCTGGGCATATAAACATCAGGACAGACATATGCAGCTGTGCCCTGTTCCTCCATTTGCTATTTTGTTTTCATTAATTGACATTAATGTGGTTGATAACATAGGTCTAGTTAAACCCCTGTTAAAAAGGATATCTAAGATATATAAAACATTAAGCATCATATCATAACCATTACCGTCATTACCATTACCATTGTTTTTAAAGGTTTCCTATTGTTCAGATTTCCCTTCAGTGTTTCGCCTAATAATAATTGCCATAATAAAGTAGGCCTAACACAAAATTAGAAACTATACCACACTGAACAATAGTGATCTAGGAGTCCTTTAATAGCATTTCGTTTTCCTGTAAACAGTTTCTTTGTTGATTGCCA